>CM057815.1:68726646-68774146 GCA_030067965.1 Latrodectus elegans
TATTCCTGCTTTAATTTTTTCCATACTCAGCTGAGGCATTTTTTTCCCTATATATGCAAAACATGATCCATTCTTATCAAGAGCCTTTACAAACTGCTTCATTAGACCCAGCTTGATATGTAGCGGTGGAAAGATGATTTTCTCTCGTGGAACTAAAGGATCGTTAATGATATTCTTTTCCCCAACATCCATGTTTTTTCTCCTAGGCCACTCTTTTCTAACCCAGTGTTGCGTTTTGTCTCTGCTATCCCAGAGGCACAAGCAACAAGGATATTTTGTGTGGCCACTTTGCTGTCCAAGGAGAAAGTTTACCATTTTTAAGTCTACACAAATCACCCATTGGTGTTCACGATACTTTATTTTTTCCAAGACCAAAGCTATGGTGTCATATTGCTCTTTCATTTTTGTTGAGTGAGCAATTGGTATTGAGCCATATTTGTTCCCATTATGTAGAAGAACACATTTCAAACTTTGCTTTGAGCTGTCAATAAATAGGCGCCAATCATCTGGAAAATATTCAGGAAGACTCATTTTTACCAGGAGTTCTCTAACAGCATGACAAAATACAAGATTTTGTTCTTCAGAGAAAAAAGGTAAGCAGATCTTTCTCCCTTGTGCGATAGAATGTAATTTTCGTTCCTGGTTCAAGTAAATTTTTTTTCTTCAACCTGAAAGCTAGTAATTCAGAAGCTTCTTTCGACAGATTGAGATCTCTAGTGCGGTCATTTAACTCATCTTGATTAAAACATTGAGGAATTGATGATATCGTTTCAAAATCGCTGTCACCTTCAGTAGTATCAGAATTCTGATCAGAGAGATAATAATCGTCCTCACAGAGTTCTGGTAGATGGTGAAAAGTTGGAATTGGCACTTCTTCTGAGTGAGGGATAGGGCGTCTTGCAGAGACTAAATCTGGATAAGTCCACTTATTACGGTTCTTTCGATTGATTCCAGTAATATTTACTAGGCAGAAATAACAGTCATCAAAGTGATTTTTTGGTTCTCTCCTAACCATTGGTACACCGAATTTCAGGCTTTTCCTTTTCCCGGTAGTCCACTGTCGTAAATGCTCTGTACAAGTTTTACAGACAATATGTGGTGCCCAGGTTTTATCCTGATCACCAAGTTTAACACCAAAATATCCAAGATAAACCCTCTTTACTAAGTCACTAATAGATTTTCTGTTTTCCAGTAGCGTGTATTCTCCGCATATGTAGCGAAGAATATCAGGATGATGTACACAGCTTTTTCTACTTGAACTCATTTTATTTCTATTCAACAACACAAATACTTAGATTTACTTTTTAACAACTCGTTACTAAAGAGAAATTTCGTATGACGCTAACCTCTATCTATCTGCACCGCCGGAATTCAAGAACTATTCTCAACTCTCAACTGCGGTTGAAGCTTTGAAGGTCACTTCAGATAGTGGAAGACATTTGAAATCAATTTTTATAAATTTTATAACATAAATTTGAGATAATTTGTTAGAATCTTAGCAATAATCATTTAAAACGCTAAAATAATGAAATTTAATCCACGAATGCATATATATACACGATGTAATAGCATGTTTTCGACTAATTTTTTACATATTTCTTTTTACGTAATTACATTTTTTGTAATCCTCTATATTAATTTCATACAACATTTAAAAAAATGATTGCTTAAAAAGCAATCATTTTTTTAAAATTATTTATTTGGCAATAAAAATCTATCATGATTTAAAATTTCCAATAAAGCCCAAAAATCTCTAATAAAGCTTTCTTATCAATTTTACTTTATAATATCAGATTTTTGGTTAAAATCACTATATATTGCTGATTTTTTTAACATAATTACTTTGTATTGCAGAATTAAATAAGAGTAAAAAATTAGCTGAAAGCGAAACAATTTTCATTCGAATTAGTTCATACATAAAATTATTAACAGGGGAAATGTTCATAAATATAGGCATTTGACATACAGTAGTGGCCAAAATTGTGCATACTTTTGGAAATTTTTATGTTTTTGAACTTTGTATGCTTATAGAAAGCGTTACATATCACAAAATGCAAACTTGTATGTACCAATTTAATGAGAATTTATTACTAAATTCAATACAAAATGCAAAATTCAATTATTTGCAATGCAAAAAAAGTTAAAATAATAGTTGTCGATATATATTAGACAGTGATGGTTACAGTGAATTTTCAGTACTTAGTAGAGTACCCTTTATTTTGGATTAAAGCTTCACATCGACGTTTCATTGAGCTGACAAGATGGTTTGGTTTGTTTGTCGCGCAACGGTCATTTTTTTTGCACACGAGAGCTAATTAGACCGGGACTTACGGTTTAAAGTGGATTCCGAACCACTAGAAACATCCATTCTCTAGGTGGGATTCGAACCCACGAGATGTTAAACCGAAGGCAAGAGCGCTAACCATTCGGCTGCCAGCTCGTCTGAGCTGACAAAAATTTTAAGCTCTTTCGTTGTTACATGATGCCAGGAAACAAAGTCTGAATTAGTTCCCTTTTATTTGATAGGCGCCTCATTTGGACAAAAGTTTTCAAACGGTGCCACACATAACGGTTTTTCAAAATAAAAAAATAATTTTTTTTAAAAGAACTATAGTAAACTGTCAATATTTCATCATTATTTTATATTGAATTTACTGGAATGTTTATGATTATATCAAATGTTTCTCTTCTACGCCTACAAATTCTTATGCTTATAGCATAATATAATATTTTTTTAAATTTATAATGTATGCTTATTAATGAATGCATATGTGGTTTTGAAAACAATTTGTTGTTGTTATGTTGTTGCTAAGATCAGATCCATAAGGCCGTAAACCATCAAAAAATCGAGGAAAATGGGAGATCTCTCAAGAAATTCTTCCATAAGGAAATCCAGGCAATCAAGTAGGTTCTGAGGACTAGACTCGCTGGAATTGCACTTCTTACAGGTTGGGAGCAGCTTAAATTGCCTCCCCTAAAAGTTTGACTCCTAATATGACCACTGACAAATCTACAGGTAGTGGTCTGTTCAGAACAAGACCCTTGCATGCCAAGGGCTCCACCAGGACGACTGCGGCGATACCAGTTGCGACCTGGAGGGACAATCCAAACTTTGTTGACATTAGTTTTGCGGAGAGGAAACAATTCTGAAAAAGTGAAGGTCAAATCTGGAGGGGATGGAAGGGAAGTACCGTCCTTAACCAACTCAGGTCAGCACGTTCATTGCCAAATAGCCCCACGTGAGAAGGTATCCACTGAATATTGATGTCATGGCTGGCAGATAGGCCCATTAACATACGATGGATAGAAACACCAGCTTGGTCCGTTACTCTATCCCGGTTGCTCAAGTGTTGAATACAACTTCGACTGACAGTGAAGATCCAGAATTTATCAAAGGTGGCTCCAGATTTGATACTTTCCATACGCGTTTGAATGGCAAGAAGTTCACTGCGAAACACAGAACAAAAATCTGGGTTTCTAATGGATCTTGATTCATGAACTTTAGCAGGGTAAATAGTGTAAATTGCACTGGTTATGATTGTCACTGCTACCATCTGTGAAAATCTGTAGATTCAAAACAATTTAACATCAATAAAGGAATAATTAAATTAAGAATAATCGTGTTGCAATAAAATATAAAAGATTTTAAAAATAATTTTAAAAAAAAATATTTTTAAAATATTTAAAAAGTTCCCATAATAATATGAATCTATTCAGCTTTACTGACAGCAAATTCCATTATTTTCTAACTTGTAAATTTAGAATCCTTTTCTAGTACTAAAAAGTTATACTAAATGTGTGTCTTTAATTAATAAAATTTAAGACTGTCAATAAGAAGGCATTAGAAACTAAATCACATACATAATTTTCATTTCTTTGTTTTCTGTAGTTTGAGTTCTAATTAATGAGAATTTTTGGTTTCATTTTGACATTTTTGCATGCTGATATGAAATTTGAAAATTCGTCTTAAATATAAGTGATATTATAATTTAATTTGAATCTCTAGAATTTTTATATATTTAAAAACGTTGAAACTTCTTGTGTAGTTAGGGAGTTTTCTCATTCTTTTAAATCAGTTGTTTATACTATCCCTCTATTGTAATATTTTCCAAGAAATTAATAACCAGAAAAATTAATTTATTTTTTAAACATGAATTTAAATTTCATATTGAACTAATTTTTCAATAACAGGAAATAAATAAAACTTGAAATTCTAGAAAATATATTTTTCTTCCTACACTTTTCTGATGTCAACATGCTATGATTTTTAATGCGTGTCTGAACACGTAACATGGCTTCAATATGGTACGGGTATAAGCAAATATACTTTTTTGGAGTTAATAATCTATTACTGTCGTTTGAAGTATTTGATGAATCTTTTAACAGAGTGTGAAATTAAATAATATGTCGAACTACTAATTAGAAACTTGCATTTCGTTAGCATTTAATCCTTTCCATTTCTAAAATTTCTTAAATATTTGTGTCGTGAAATATTTAAGTGATTTGTAAATTTTCTCCTTTGCAATTGGTTCACAGTTGGCGACAAAAAAAAAAACAAATATTTTTATTCCTTTCAAACAATGACTTATTACAGAGTCCCACGATGTTCATTTTCCATGGATCTCATCGTACGTGTACATACCGGGCAAGGAAAAAGTATTTAGTTTGTCCAAAAAGGGTTGCAACAACTTTAAATTTTACTCTACAGTTTCAAAAGAGTGGATGGTCCCTGCCAGAAAATCTTGGTATGTGGATCAACGAACACTCTATTATGGCAGAGCATTTCGAACAGTAATTTTGATACTGGCAATTGTCCTATTAGGAGTATTTTATTTTTCAAGGGCAGACAAATCTTTGCAGCCTGTTCAAAATGTCAAGTTCACTAGGCTTTTGCTTAGTACACCTTAGAGATTGCTTGCGACATTCCAGGGAGATCATATGTTTGCCCCAACCCTTCTTCTCCTTAATTTCCTTAATGTCGTTCGTCTAATGGATCTTATCTGACTTCGTTAGACAAATGGAGGATAGACAACAAAAACAGCAAAATTTCCCTTTATGGAATCGATGCCTCTTTTTATTTTACGTTCAAACATTTGTTAAAAGCTTCCCACAAAATTTTATTCAAAAACTCTTTGCTTTGCACTGTTGTGAAATCAGTACTCTAAGAAAACTAATTTCAAACAAATGACTGCTTCAAGCTTTCTGTTGGAACATTCAATGAGATTTTTAGCTGATAATAACTTATCTTCGGAATGGATCATCGTTTTATGATACTGTAGTTCCTGAAAGCTTAAAAATCTTTAAACCTTATACTGTGCTGTTTTTTTATATTTTTTCTCAATAAACACTTTTACATACAATGGTCAATTAATATTTTTGAATTTTAAAATGAATTTCAAATCATTATAAACACATTCATGTCCAAGTTGGGATTCAAATCCATGAGCCATTAAAGAAAATAACAAAAACTTAACCTCTTAGTTATAAACTCTAAGCATTTTATTGAAGTTTATACTAAATAAGGCTGTGTTTCTATTAATATTAACGTCATAAATCTAGTGGAAATATTTCAAAGGATAGATTACCAAATAGAAATAACATATCATGTAAATTAAATCATTTAATTTTAATTATGGAAGGCATGCGGTTATAACAAGGTCATTATGTAAATTAAAAAGTCTATGAAATAGCATGAAACCACAAGCAATTTGAAACTACTCAACTCAACTTACTGAATAATTAATTCCCTGTAATTATTTCCTCATAACTCAAAGAAGAAGGTTTTAATAACTCTTTAAACTATTCTGCCGTCTTTTCTTTACCAATCAAAATCTTGGCGAATTTTAGGAGCGCTTCACTTCAGTGCGAGATAAAAATTCCGCTTCATTTATTTCTCTCCTTTGGCAACAACAAATAATCCCGCTTTCGTTTTCTTGCACCACTTCTTGCATGCAAAAGCGAGGAAGACCAGGGGTGTCTCCTACCCCTCATCTCCCACTTCCGGGAGTGTGTGAATCGGAGATAAGGCCTTATTCTTATGCCCAACTGAGAAAAGAATTAGTAGAAAGTTGTCGAAATTATTTCTCGGAGTGTGTTTAGAGAAAAATGCATTTAAAATAACAATTCTGACTTCATCCGGCGCTCGATGGCAACTCATTAAATTCCGAGATTATTCCTATCGCTAAGTAAACAAAGGATTAGAGGAAGGAATCCGGCATCCTATTATCCGGCAGCTATTCAATATCCGAGACATGGATTTCGAGGATTGGGGAAATAATAAATTGACTTCGATTGAAAGAAATTTTTGCTATTGTTGTACCTTTTTCCTCAGAAAGTGAAAATTGAGTTTGTGCAGTGACTTATTATGAAACTTGAGACCATTCCAGGAAGATAAGAAATAAGTAGACTTCATTGTGCATCTGCTTGTTGTAAAAAACTCAATTTATAACCACTTTTGTAAATATTTTTTAACATTTGATAAGGATTATGAGGCTGGATATCTACTTGATTTTATTTTGGCAACGAGTAAATACTGTTGTAATATTGAAGAAAAAAAGTAAATGAATATTATCTATTCATTGGATTGAGCAACACAAAATCGTAGATAAAAGCATATTATACATAGAATTACAGATTTTTATAATGTTATTTAAATACTAAGATACTGGGCAGTTTTCGGTGAAACTTGAAATATTTCCGAAATATAATAATTTAGATATTTTAATTAATAATTTTTAATAATATTAATTGTTGTCGAATTTTTTTAATTAAATTGCGCGAATGCAATTAAAATTTAAAATGTAATCTATTTTTGGAAATTGATGGAATATAACAAAATTCATATTTTTGGCTTAGAATCAATCAACAGTAATTTTTCTTTACTCATTAAAATAACCTCAACAAAGTTGAATAAAATTTTTGTAGTGCAGTAATTTAAATATAATATGTAAAAAATTCACGTCTTAATTCAATGTTGCCATAGATAGACAATTAAATATTCATCAAAATTATAATTTCTGCTCCTTGGCATTAAGTGCTAGTGATTTATTTAACCGATGTCTACTCAAAATTACCCATGAAAGAATAAATGAGTCTCTTTATCATTATATTTTTTAAATAGGTCAAAATATCAATCTCTGTTTATTATTTAGTATTTGAATACATTTTTTTAAATTTCTTATGCATGGTAACAAAAGATTTCACCCTACAAGGGATTTTTGGAAAACGTGAGGTGAAACTAATAGCTACATTTGTAATAAAACATACATTGAATGTATTATAGTCAACCCAGAGGAGTTTGTATCTTCGTAATTTAGAGGCTGACTCCACAGACAAAACACCTAAATCTGGTCTATCACCCCAGATATAACATTTCACATAGAAGACATTGCTACCGTAATCTATTTTGTGCACCGCAGCCGCCATTAACGTTTGAATAAAAATAAATGTGAAAACCATATTCAAATGATCTGAAATTTTTCTCAGTGAAATTAATATAATGGCATAAGCTTAATCAGCATAAAAGAAATAAAATGGAATTATACAGAACCTATCATAAGCTGTAAAAGAAAGACTACAAGTTTTTCTGAATTCGAATGCAAAAGAAGAAAGTTTGTGATTACAATTTCTACTTTGGTCATATATGTTTGCAATAATACGGAAAAGTCAGAGTAGAATTGGTTACCTCTTGATTTGGCAAAACATTTATTTTCTGGTAACCCTTCAGTTAGTTTAGCTTTTGTGTAGCGACAGAGGGCATCTTGTCAGTCACATCTTTGCACCTAATTTGGCTTAAAAAATATCGCCAAAATTTTAACGGATTATAAAATTTTAACGTACGGAATGCTAGCTAAATGTTAAATTAGCCTTCATGTGGAAAATGAATTAAAATCAATAAATCATATCTAACCTAACTGAAAATAATCTTTCCCATCGGCGAGAATAATTTTGTCGCCCTCTCATTTTGCTGTCGGTCATAATAATCCTTTGGGATGATTGGCCAACATGAATTTCAAAATAAACACGCCTTCTATTTCTTCATATTCGAATTAACTAGGTTTTCAGTACTTATGAATGTACAATTTTTTCTATTAAAATGTTGTTAAAGATTAAATGTTATAGTTTCAATATACTATTATTATAAAATATGTAATAACCTAAAATAAACTTACATAATTTTCATCATGAACAAAAATTAACTGAATAAAAAATATATTTATGTGTAACATAATAAAATTAAGTGGATCAAGTAATGAACAATTTATTTAATTCTTGCATATAAGGAAAGAGTTTCATTTCGAAATAGTCTAATTAATATTAAGTACATACGCAAATCATTTTATTAATAAAAGGAAACATTTATATCTGCAATTGGGAAGAATATATTCTCCGATTTTATATAACTAAATTGATTACTTAGTAGGGAAATTACTCGTTATGTTACCAAACAATCGTTTCCATGTTGATGCTGAACAAAGGAAGAATTAATTGTACCCAATTATAATAAATCTAAGAAATTGCAGAATATGATTTTAGCACGTTTTGTAATACTTTATAACATTATGAATGTAATCAAACAAAACATTGTATGTCTATGGTAAAGGAAGAAAAAGTTATTTGCATTAAAAGTTGTATTTCTTCAAGCTTTATTTACGATTAGGAAAATCGTAAATAAAGCTTGAGCATTAAGGAAAATCGTAAATAAAGCTGCTATAGTTTCTTTTCTTGGTATTTATTACACATATTAGTTAATCATGGCGTTCAAATCTTTATTTAGTATAAAAGCTGTGCTAATTTTAAGCTAATTCAAAATTTCAGCATTTAGTGGCAATTGTATGATTTGTTACTTTCACGAATATTTATCATCTGCATAATAATGTTGATATCAATGAGTATGCTCATTTAAATTTGTTGTCTTTTGTTTTATAACTAAATTTTACAATCGTAAACTTTTTTTTTTGTATTTAGATGCACAGTAATATATAAGACTAAATATTTTATAGTGATTTTCATTTTCTACTTCCGAAGAGAGCATTTACATTTCAATAAAACAATATAGTAGTACTATATTTTACATGATAACTACATGACAAAGAAATTAAATGTAATATTGTGCAAAATAGCAATAGTAATACACTCACAGGAAAATATTATTATTTTCATAAATTGCTTATACATAATCAAATCATCGCAAATTAAAATTAAATTCATAAACCGATGTTTTCAAATGCCTAATAAAACCAAATATACTAAAATATGTCAGATAAATTATCTTGTAATAATTATATGTATAATAAGAAAAAGCTCTTTAGGAACATTAACAAAGTAAAAAATAACTTCGTGAAAAAAAGTAATTATATCATTATAAAATGGTACTGAGAAAACTATAAGCGAAAAATTGGATTTATATGTACATTTGTGAGCCAGGTTGGGTTATAATTTCATATATTTGAATATTTTCTACTGCCTAAAATAATGAAGCAGGTCCATTGTAAAAAAGTAACGGTACCATTGTAAAACATTTATAGAAAGTAGTTTTAGAAGATTTGGATTTATTAATATTATAAGTTGTTGTGATTTTTGATGCGAAAAATTAGTTTTTGCATATAAACTGTCCATTACAAAAGAAAAATTGTTCCACGAGTGTACACAATATGGTTTGTTAAATCTGTTAAGTAAACAAGCCACTAGGCCAGATGCCGTAAGCTTACATGATGTATAAAATATACTGTGAGAGGCAAATAATTAATTCAGCAAAAAATTTCTTTACATTTATTAATTTATAAACAAATTAGAACAAAATTCAGAAAATAATGTGTCATTCTAATCTGCATTGTTTCTCATTGTTAAACTAACTCAATTTTAATATCATTTTTCTAGTTATAATTTCTTTTTTATTTTGGCAGTATTTTAGAAAAGTATACTTCACTTAAAGATATTTTTATGGCTATATTTTATTTCATCAATTAATTCAAGATTCCAGATCAGCTAATTTGGATATAGGTAATATTATTATAGTGTTAGCTGTAAAATGTGTAGCAAAATATATTTTAATATCTAATGTATAATATTCTTAATCTTCTAATTCTAATCTATAATATCTAATGTATAATATCTTAAGTTTGGAAACATTGTCATGCAATTAAAATTTTTTTCTTCATTTTCGAATTAAGAGCCCTTTACATTATTCCTCAAGTGTTAAGTCTCACTTATTGTGATTTTATTTTCCTGCAACGCTTGGTATTACGAAGTGTATGCTCATCTTCAAACCATTATGTACTTCTCCAGCCGTGAGAATGGGTCGACGTAAATAAAATCCGTTTCAAACAACAACTCAGTGAAAAATTGTTTTAGCTCTTACTAAATCTATTGATACATATTTTCGAAATATATAAGGATATAAAATGTGACAGGGATGATCCACCTTATTCGCGGGCGTCATCATCCATGAAAAATATCGGGAAAAAAAGGTACTTTAGTCCCCCGTGCCCTCTTTTCCTGGACTTTCTGGAGCTGAAAAGAGGTTTTCGGGAGGAAGAATATTTCTGAACGGGAGCCAAAACGTTGCCAGTGGAAATGTCAAATCTCCTCGAAAGAAAACAGCAAGAAAAACGGCAAAAGCAATTCCATGTCAGAAACTTTGATTCAAAGAGGCGTTTGTCAATTTGTGTCCGTAAGCCAAAAAGAATATGACAGTTATATTGAGCAGGTTAACCGCCCCAGCGACCATAAGGAAAAAGGAAATGCTATGGGAGGCAGAAATATGAAAACAACAACAAAAAAAAAAAAAAAAAAAAAAAGAATACTGTGGCAGTTGGCGCCGAATATGACAGGTACTTGGCGAGGAAATTACGACGCCAAGAGGTCTAATGCTGACGTCATTATTTTTCACGTTACATCGAACACGACGCCCTTATGGAACCCTTTTCTTTCTATTCCTGTTCGAACCAATTGGAACAGACAGAATGACATCTGCTCAACCAATCATCGTGAAGAAGTTCTGTCGATTCAATTTATGGACAAGTCTACACGAAAACGAATTATGTTAGGAATAATGCATGAACCGGAAGCTGAATATTGTTTTTCTAGCTAAATATGATGGTCACGTTGGCTAGAAAGCCACGATTCTTTATCCAACAATTTTAATTTTCACACTTCCGATATTATTTCACACTTTCGATTTATATCAAATGCATTTCAAATAATCGTTTTAAATATATATATTTTAAAGCAGCTAATATTTAACGTAATCTTCTGTGTAATGTCAATTTATCTTGTAATTGTTTCAATGGTAAGATGCACTTTTAATATACAAGTTTATAACTAACAAAAATCATATTCAGTGTACAAATAAAATACACAAAAAAATTACTTCCATCTAAGGAAAAGGTAAATAATGTACACATCTCCTATTATGTAAGAAAATGATTGAAAACGAGAGGTATAACGTATCACACAAATATAATAGAAAAGTTTTTTTTGTGTACTTTTATACATCAGAGAAATTTTAATTTGAATCAGCTAAACGAAAATATGATTTATTACATACTTTTGAATCTTATTTGATTTTATTTAAATCTAGATTATCATATATTAATTAAATAAAATACGAGAATTAATTAATAAACTAATAATAAGAATGATTATTATTGCCCATATTGGCAAAAATAAAAATTAAGTATGTGAAGCTGACATTTTGTTTGAAAATTCAAGTATTATTTTACTCATAACCTTAAATACGTTGTGTATCCATTATCAATATTTAATATTAATAATTCTATCTGGCAGAATAGTTCTTAATTTATTATTAGAAAGTGGGAAATATATTAGTTTTGTTTAAAAAAATATTTCAAAATAGAGTAACAGAAACTATAAATTAAACTCTTTAATTTTTACTTATTGTTTTTGGTGAAAACAGTACATGAATAAAAGGAATAGAAAACATAAATTCATGATTCTGCTACCAGAAAATATTCCTTTATGTTCGTTATTTTGGTTTGATTACAATTTATAAAAATTAAAGGAAAGATCAATGCTTTATCATTTAATCACTAAAATCATCTTCATCATTTAATCATATGTCGCTGTGATTTATTGAAATTAATGTGAACTTCTCCTTAAAATTTCAGAAACTAAATGTAAAAATATAATGAATTTTAAAGCTCATAATAGAAAATATATATACAAACGCATATATGTGCTTAATTTTTAAGTAAAGAACATTTAATCATTATATAAAAATTTGCAAAATGTAATCATCTATTATTTTTCTTTATTTTTAAACTAATTATATTTATTTTAATAATATCCGTCTCATTTTTAAACTTTTAACTAAAATATTCAACAGAACATTGTCTAAAACTTAATTTAGTCTAAAGAAAAACTAAGACTTTTAATCAAAATATTAAATATATATATATATATATATATATATATATATATATATATATAAACTTTAAAGTTTAACTTAATTTAATAGAAAGCATGGACATTTAATGAAAATATTAAAAACAACTTAGTTTAAATCCTATTATCGTGTACAACTCAGATTTTTAATATTATTTCCTTTCCTTAATTTGTGGTAATTTGAAAAAAAACAATTATCATTAAACAAGAACGAAAGCATACAAATTGCGAATAATTAGTTCAAACCTCTGAAATTTGTAACTCTGTCAATTCATGCAATAATCGGTTAAAATAATGACAAAAATGACTTTAGTGTAACAATTTTACTGCTTAATCTGCAGATATGCATACCAGATAAATTGTGATGTAGCACCATATACTGGGTCAAAAGTGCTTGCCGCTTACTTCATCGTATACCGTATTACAGATTAGATTGGAAATGCCAAACACATTTTAATAAATGATACCGCTGAATATACAGAGCGTGAAATGCAATAAATCAAATAATAACGTCAACGTTTACGAACGTGGAATAAATCATTCCTTGAAAGTCTTAAATACAGTTGTGAAAATGGCAACACTAAATATATGTTTGAAGGAACAGGCTTGTGTAGTCATTTACGATATAAATACTTTTAAATCGTATTTTCACAGAAATATTATTTATTGTACAATATTAATTTTTCGTAAATTTAAATGTAACACACACCAACTAACTTTCAATAAATGACTACATAAATCAAAAAATATTCCATGAAATAATTTTCCAAACATTTAAAGCCAGATAAATAAGGTAAAAGACAAATAAATTTTTTTGTATTTAGAAAAGTGTTAAAAGTACTTAAGTGCATTTTTTGTTACCAACCATTTCTGTATTTGGAGAAATGATTGAAAATTTTAACCATTATTTACGCTTTTATATTTACCTTTCAAAATTGATAATATTTAAAGATTCGGTGACATTTTAAGACTAACTTCTAGACAAAAACACAATTCCTTTCTTCCAATGTTACTTTAACCTTTATAAATAGAATGTTAATTATTAAAAAGAATATTGTTTGGACATCAAAATGTTCCAACATGCATCTCTTTAAGCATTTGTTCGTAATAGATCAGTATCTGGTGTGATAAAATGAATTTAAAAAATCTTTGCTAGATTGAAAGATATCAGTTTCGGTACAGAGTAGAAAACATCTTAATGTTAACAAGCTTTATTCCTTATTTAAGAGCATTATTTTTATAGATTATGTTTTTGAAAGTTTAGAAGTGAGAAATATAATTTAGAAACATACAATGTCACTTAAATATTATTAAAAATTAAGAAGTTTTCTCCAAATGCACGTGATAATTATACTCTATATATTTCAAATCTTTATGTATGTGAAATAATTTGTGCCTAGTGTAAAGTATGATGTACGTGAACCAGTGTTTTAGTATTAAAATTAAGAAGTTTTCTCCAAATGCACGTGATAATTATACTCTATATATTTCAAATCTTTATGTATGTGAAATAATTTGTGCCTAGTGTAAAGTATGATGTACGTGAACCAGTGTTTTAGTATTAAAATTAAGAAGTTTTCTCCAAATGCACGTGATAATTATACTCTATATATTTCAAATCTTTATGTATGTGAAATAATTTGTGCCTAGTGTAAAGTATGATGTACGTGAACCAGTGTTTTAGTATCGCTCAACGAACCAGTTAGCTATTATTCGAGTATCACTATAACAGCTTCTTTACTTCCGACGAATGAGCAATGACCATCATTTAAGACAAGATCTTCCGAACAACAATATTCGAAGGATGTACAAGGCTTAACAAGGATTCATCTTTCAAGCTTCACACTTAGCTTTGTCTTTTATGACTATAATAAAAATTACTAATGCAGTGTCTTTATTTTACCAAATCCATTATAGAAGTCTTCATTTTCAGTAATTTATAAATTATTCTTACAGGAAATTAAATTTACATATAAAATGATCATTAAAAAGTAATGCAATATTTATTTTAGGTGTGGAATTTAAAACCATAGATTAAAAATTGCACCAACTGATAGTGCTGCTAATTTGAAAACAGTAGGTACCGGGCTCGAATTTTAATTAGGTCACGAATGTTCATTTCTTTCTCTCTTTCTTTGTCTTTCTGTATCTCTGTAACTTCGGGGTGAAGATGAAACACCCACTGGGTGACCCACTGTATAAAATGCCACCAACTTCATCCTTTATAGAGCTGAATAGATATATCCTAAAGGTAGACGGGCATCAGAAAAAATATTAATAATTGCCTATATTTATTTAAAAAGACTTAATTGTTGATAGTGATAGTAAAACTTTTTTTCTGAATCAAGAAAAAAGATTAAGTTTTTAAAATCTTGCTATCAATTATCATTCATTGCACAATCAAACAGCTCTATTAAGTAATTCCTCAAGTAATGTGTGTTTTCAACTATCTCATTTAACATAAATGTTCCGTATGTTAAGCTTTTCAATGATATGCGAGATTTCTTTTATCATTAAAATTTTGTTTTGGAAACTTAAAGTAAATTCATAGTTTCTATAACCACTTCTCTATAACCAAGAGATTAGGATAGCATATATGAACAGGTGGTGATCCTGCTTTAGTGAAGCAGATTGCTTTACTAAAACTAACTTTTAAATTATTTGAATCATTGATCGTTTATCAGTTACACTTGATTTCAGCTGACAACATCTGCCAAATAAATTCGTTAGATGTGTATGAATAACCTGTTATTTTAAATAAAAATCTGAAAGTCATCGTTTCCCGAATTGAACTGATACTGACTATCCCTCGTTTCAATTAACAACACCTGGTGGATTCTGTGGTTCAGTAGCTCTATTCTAGTGATTCAGTAATATTTGACTATCCGAATGGGGTCCGGTCCTAATTTTTACAGATAGTTGGAATTCTACTGTAGTTCCTTTTGTACACTTTTAAATTATATTCAAATTCACAATGAGCATAAAATCTTTTTCAATTGATGCAAAATTATTTTTTTTATTTTCTTATCAATTGTGTTGATCATTAAACATCGTTAACGATATTGTTAAAATTTTTAAGATAATAATACTTTTATGAACTACCATTTCAAACCTCGATTTAGAAATCTACAATGCCTGGTTTAAAATAACAACTACAATTTTGTTTCATTTCCTTACAATGTTCTTTAGAATATCTTGAATGCCTTAAAGACGTTGAAAGATGGTCAGACTGGTTATTATATCGTTCTCATTATGAGGAGGCAGTGAGTTCCAATCCCGAATCAATCGAAATTCAATTGTACAAGACACGTTCAATAGTCATTTGGGCAATATCGTCCTAGAGAAATGATACCTCCTGGGGATGGTATTTCAAGCAGTAATTTGTCACTGCTTCTAAATTGCGATGTCTCTCACCCAGTTGCTTTCCCTTAACTGGTCAAATCCATCTCTGGGCTAGCTTTAGGTAAGCATGCTCGTGTAACAATGGTATGAATTTGAAAGATGTCCTTTTAAAATATCAGATATATGATAATTTATCAATGCTGCAGTTGTTGATTTTATGGAATTTATTTCATTTGCTTCTGTTTATCTAGACATGCAGTACTAAATTTAAAATAATAATGGTTGTTCACTTTATCTTGGCAAAAAATTTAAATTTTAAAGTCATGTAAATTTATAAAAATTTAACGTAAGTATTTTAAATCACCAAGTTTAAAATCAGGACTTAGAACATTTTATTTGTAACATATAAATTAAGCTTAATGGTTATTAATCTTTCTTTTCTTTTATATTTCTGCCACAAGAAACTACGTTTAATCAAAAGCCTGTTTGATCTTACGTTTAATCAAAATCCCGTTTGAAATATATAGATGATTATTGCTTTTTTGCTTTATGCAAATGTATATCTTTTACTTAAGTGATAGATAGTTATCTATCTTACTTCTGCATGACAAAGCAACTATTTAGAAGCGGGTACCACTTTAGTTATTACCACACTTTAATAAGTTTGAAAAAAATTTGGCGACAAAATTTAATTTCTGGTAATTTTGATATTTTTAGCTTCATAACTAACACACATTTATTATTGCCATTTTGATACTCATTTTGGTGAATATAATCCTTGGCGTCAATAAAATTGCGAATAAATTAAGGGGTAACTCTGTAAGTGTGTACTCATTGTAAATTATCAATATAGTCTCAGATTATATTATTATTAAGTTATTTAAAAAGAATCTATGTATAATTATGATTAAAAATTTAACAAGAATTTTGAAATTTTAATCTATTTGATTTATTTATCTTCAGCTTATTATGGAGAGTTAGCTAGTTGAGTTTACTAAACTTCATAAAAGTTTCAAGACTTAGTTCAACATTCAAATTAAATTTTTGTGATTAAATTTAAGGCAATTTTCTTTGGCTTTCAAGAATTTTTTTATTGATTGGTTTGACTTATGATTTAAGAAATTGATGATCAAGAAATTTTTTATGTTCTTTGATATACGTCTTGTTCGTACATGACAATTTATAACTTACTCAAAATGTGTTTTTTTCCAATGGCAGATTGTAGACAGTTACAACTGCAACAGAGTCTGTTAATCTATTGTTCCTTGATACCCAAGGAACCGGCCAGAAACAGCGACCTCTTTGGCAACGAGGCGTTGCCCCGGGTGCACCACAAGGGGTGGGTTACCATCGCACCCTCACCCATGCCATAGGGACCCGTTTATAGTGTAGGCATCATTTCTACTTCATTCACACACACAATTAAAGGACAAAGGCGGGATAGAGAGAGAGAAAGTACATCCATGCCTGAACCGGGGCTCGAAGCCAGGACCTTTTATCCGTAGTCAGGCACGCTGACCACTAGAAAATGTTTGCATAAGTGAAAAAAAATTAATTTGTTTCTTTATTTCTTAAATAAAAACAATTAACAAAATATTATTTTACATAGCAAATGTTAAAATACATTATTTATCTCTTGTTTCATGAAGTTTTGTTATTCAAATCAAAAAACTATCTAGATCTCTTTTTCTGCAAATTGACGTTAGTATAAAAATTCCAATTTCATCGTAAAGTACTTCTTAAGAAAAGAATCTGTAATTTAGTTTCTCTTATCATTTTTCTCTCTCTGTATGTTTTTCGAAGAAATACAGCTCTTTCAAGGGGGGAAAAAATCCCGTTACGACGAGCAAAATCGTAAATTATATTTTTATGTCCCTTGCATTTGCATCTTGAAAGCCTTTTAAAACTGGGATGCTTAAATCATAACAACAAATGCGTTATCTGCAGACAATGTCTATTAATTGGGAAGACGCCGAAACGTTTCAAACTGTAGTCCGGACTACGCCCAATTGGTGTATTTTCTCATTAGGTTAATGGAAAGTGGTGCCTAGTGCAGAAATGTATCACTTCATTAGAGACACTTTAGCTTCTGGAAATGGCTCTATTCTATTTCGGGAAGAGAAAAATATGACGATTTCTTTCATTTCCGTGCACTTTTCTTGAGATTTATTCACTTCTTCCTGGACATAAATTTCTTGGATCCTTTTAATACGCATTTGTAGGATGTTTTTTGAGAAAAGCTTTGAGTCTTAATGTAGTAATAGATTATAGTTATTTGAATACTCGGTCCATTCACAACAAATGTTTAAATAAGAATGGATATTATATAATGAGAAAATGTGAAATATCTTCCTATTGACCAATCAATAATTTTAATAGTTATTACACACACACACATATAGAGAGAGAGAATATGTACCTTTTAAAACTCATTATCAGTAACGTAGAAATAAAACTTTCGGTTCCTTTATTTTTTTAAATAATACTTTTTACTAAAGGTAATCGCTGAATGACTAACCATTTGTCACAATACCGGAAACAGCCAATCATTTATCGTTAAAAAGTAGAGTCCCATGAAGCAGTCTTGAAAGCACAAAGCAATATACACGCCACTCCACAGCATATCTGTTTATAGAGTGGACTGTATTCATTCATTTTCTCAGGAGAAAAGACAAAACAAAGAGAGAAAGATACATCCAGGATCGAGCCGGGATTCGATCCCGGACCTATAGCTCAAGAGTTAAAAGTACTAATCACTCAGCCATTGGCAAGCAGGAAAATAATATATATTTGGGTTTTAATGCTTGCAAATATAATTTAAAACACCATAGCAGAAATATAATAAATAGATCATAAATTTATGAATTCTTTAAGAAAACGGAAATGAAACCGGGAATGGAAAGCTAAACTTCAAAATCAATCAAAGAGGCAGACTTCGTAAATCATATGTGCACTTTATCATATTACATTAAATTTAAAGAAGATCTATATGTTATCAGGTATATTAGGGATCGAGAATGATTTAACTAATTTTCATCTTTGTGAATTATGTATGACTAATTGATAATTGCTTTTGGAAAGAATGTTTGTTAAACATCGCTAATGGAAGAAGATAATGGTTTTGTTTTCCCTTTATCAAAAAGAAATCTAAGTATTGAAATTTGTTTTAAATAAATTTTTTTTGAACAAAATGTATGAACAAGCTAAGCTTGCTTAGCCGAAGGCTTTGCGAAATTGAGTCATAAGATTGCATCTTTTCTTTGACTAGATTACCAATAAAGTAAAAATATATCTTTGCACTTAGACTCATCTGAAAGACGGAAATATTTTATGATTGGTGAAGTTTGCCCTTATTTGGACCTTGCGGTATTAAATCCAACCTACTAACTTAACTTCCGATAGAGGGCACCAACAAAGGATCCACTCTCTCAATTTTGATTTGATCAGGAGGAGAGGAAATTTTATCCAGACCATTACACTCGTGGTAACTTCTGAACTACCGATCACGGGGCTTTCAATTCCACAGATTTAATGAACACCTATATATTAAAATAATTATACATACTTTCTTATAATTAACGGGTGACAGAAAATTCAGTTTTTGGTTTATTTTACTCTCAAACTATTATTTTTTTGCTCATTAAGACATATAATAATCACCTACAGTTTAATGTAGAATCAGAACCAATAAGAATATTAACATCTAAAGTAAGATTTGAACAGTTATGCAGAGAAACCATGGCAGACTCTTTAAGGAATAAGTATATGGATCCGAAAATGCAATCATTTATATTATTATTACAATCATTTATAGTAAGCAGGCAAATAATATTTATCGGTATTGTCTTCATAAGCTGTTAATTAACTTTCAATTTTTGGCGTTTTGAAAAAGACTTTCTGGATTCTCTAAATTTTAATCCTTATAAAACTCGTTGCGTGAGTATCTGGAAAAAAAAAGTTATGCTTATGTCCATTGTTTCACGTTATTCCTCACTAATTCATGGTTACCAAACTTTCATCCCATCAATAAGTCATTAAACTAAGTACAAATCATGTTTGGGAACTAAACATTGATAGTTTCACGCTAGGTTACCATCTAGTTGGGGCATATGCCCCGCACCTCAATATCCTTGGTAAAATAGATATGGGCTTGTAGATCTTGGCTCACGTATGGGCTATCGTGCACTAGGTTAAGTTTTTTAATTCATGGTTACCAAACTTTCATCCCATCAAAAAGTCATTAAACTAAGTACAAATCATGTTTGGGAACTAAACATTGATAGTTTCACGCTAGGTTATCATCTAGTTGGGGCATATGCCCCACACCTCAAGATTCTTGGTAAAATAGATATGGGCTTGTAGATCTTGGCTCACGTATGGGCTATCGTGCACTAGGTTAAGTTTTTTAATTCATGGTTACCAAACTTTCATCCCATCAATAAGTCATTAAACTAAGTACAAATCATGTTTGGGAACTAAACATTGATAGTTTCTTGCTAGGTGACCATCTAATTGGGGCATATGCCCCGCACCTCAAGATCCTTGGTAAAATAGATATGGGCTTATAGATCTTGGCTCACGTATGGGCTATCGTGCACTAGGTTAAGTTTTTTAATTCATGGTTACCAAACTTTCATCCCATCAATAAGTCATTAAACTAAGTACAAATCATGTTTGGGAACTAAACATTGATAGTTTCTTGCTAGGTGACCATCTAATTGGGACATATGCTCCGCACCTCAAGATCCTTGGTAAAATAGATATGGGCTTATAGATCTTGGCTCACGTACGGGCTATCGTGCACTAGGTTTAGTTTTTTAATTCATGGTTACAGATCAAAATCAAGTTTTTTTTTAACATTATTTTAAGTAGCGACTCAACCATAATATTTGAATTTTGTTATATTCAAAACTTTTATATTCCATCATACTTAAGTTTGAATTCGAGAATTTAAATAATAAAAAGAATGTTATTTTTAACCTTTCAAATTTAATTTGGTTTTGTATTCCAAATTTTCAGCGATTAAGTAAAAGATTTTTTTCCCACCAAGTTACAATAACTCCAAAGTTTTTCTCCTAAATTAACAATATAATACTCAAATAAAGTAAGTGACATTTAAAATTAGGTTAATACTTTAATAAAATCATTTGACCGTGAAAAGCTCTAAAATATCTAATCAACTAATTTCAGAATCGTATCTCGTGTTGTGAAGCAGAAATAATATTTGGTTAAATAAAATTGTGAATAAAGAGAACAGCTAAAAAGAAAAAAGTAATAAAAAATTTTTTTTTTTAACTAGGAGTCATATTTATGCCAAATGTCTATCTGTATCTTCTGTATTACATTTACACGTAAGCTTTTAAAGAAATGATTCCAAAATATTTAATTAGTTGTAAAAGGAGAAATGTACCTAATTTAATTTTTAATTAAGCAAACATCAAGAGTAAATAAGAAAAAGTGGGGAAATATATCCTGACATTTAATTAAGTAAAATGCGTATCAAATTCTTATTTTTCAATTACTTTCACTAAACTTTCCTTACAAGTCTTTTTAATTTATAGCTAAGAGCTAAAGATTTCATGAAATTAAATTAATCAAAAAAGAGCATTTCATATTCTTTATTTTACTTCTAATTATGAAATCAAATTACTTGAAAGTGTTATTTACCCTCTCTAAGGTCAGATTTCATTAGCGATATTGGTGGAATTACATTAAAAAATTTTTCAGAATTATAATATTAAAATTAAAAAATATATTATATGCGAAACATTATTTTTATCCTCAAAATGGCAGCAAAATTATTTTCTTTATTAACCAAAAAACTAACAAACACATTCATTGAGACATGAAATGACATTAAAATGTGCATTTCAATAAGAATTAATATATTTGATTTCCTTATTAATGGAAAATTAATGTGTGCATTTAGAGAAACATAATAATGCTAACATGCGAATTTCAATAAGATTTAATATTGCTAAATATCTGTTTTTTTCTGTCAAAATGTTTTCTTGTTAAAAAGTTAAAAGTAGTTGCATTTACTTTTGTGTAATGCTAAGAGGAAAGTATAATGCTAAGAGGAATTTATGTGCTATAGGATCGATGTTAAAAAGATTTACAAAATTAGATATCAAATGATTAATTTATATTAATATAAATTCCGTATTATAAAATAAGTTATATTTATTATATGATTAGCGTTACAAAATAGTTTGTCACATTTTGATGCTTAAAACAGAACTATATACTTTGAAATATTGCGCGTAAGCAGAAAAGTTTCTATCAAATTTAAATTAAGCGAAATGTGGAAAGCGACATGTATTTCCTATTACAGTATTTATATTTTTCCTTATCAAAAATTTATTACCTTATTTTATTTAATTGCCTTATCATATATATTTGCCTTATCAAAATATGTCTTATTATATTTAAACCAGGCACAACTGAAAAGACAAAAGATGTTCCTATAAAAATGCTTTTTAAATTTTCAGATAATCAAATATTTATTAACTTCCATTTGCTTTAAGTCTATAAATTATCATTACGGCAAGAATAATTTTAAAAATTTGGATTACTTTGATGAAAAGTTAGGGACAATAGAAAGTTAAATGAGAAGTTCTATCAACTTTCGGCGAAGTGTTTTGAAATTACTTTACTAAGAAACTTATATTGTATAAAAATTTTCTGATATTTTTTTTATCAATTTATAACTATCTTACTTCTGAGAAAAATCTCTTTATTTCAATTCTACATTTTAAATTTAGTCATTTTAAGGTTTTTGAAATGTTTGTAAATGTGAACTTTATTAGATAGTATAAGATACAAATAGAAAAAAGCTAAAGTTTGTCACAATAATTATACGTTATTATTGTGGCAAACTTAAGCAGAATATACCTGTTAAATAGTCACAGTGAAATGTACCTGTTAGGATATTAAATGCCTTTTTTACCTTTAACTTTCTTGAAACACGTTATCAATTGAAGATGATTCAAATCGATAAGAAAGGCTAAACTATTGAACATTGATCATTAGTTCCTTCTTAATGAGACTATTACTGTTAATTTATGTCCTTATTCTTAATATATCTATTGTGTGAAACTTTTTCAAGCAAAATTTTTAAAAATCATTTTAAATAAAAAATAACGAATTTAAATTACATAGCTTCATCCCATGGTTTTTTATCTTAGATATAAACTCTATCAGCATTCATTTATTTCATATTATTGAAAAATACTTAATACAAAATTATTTGATATATTGAAAAGATCAATGCAGAAAAAAAATCGAGTAATTTCTATCTTAAAATCCCCACTTTATATCAAAAACCCGAGCTGGCAGCCGAATGGTTAGCGCTCTTGCCCTCGGTTCAACAGTTCGTGGATTCGAGTCCCACCTTAGGCATGGATGTTTGTAGTGGTTCGGAGTCCACTTTAAACCGTAGGTCCCGGTCTAATTAACCCTCGTGTGCAAAAAATGACCGTTGAGCGACAAACAAACCACTTTATATCAGCTTTATCCATGAACTTCTGTTTTTAGTAACGTTTATCATTCATAAATTGACTGTTTTTTTTCAATGATTAATTGTCATAATATCAAAACATTCGGTTTTGAAACTTTATTTAGAATCATACATTAACTTTTTAAAACTCTGCTGCACAAATAATTAAAATACCAATCGTATTTTTAAAAAAAAATTAGGAAAAACATAAAAACTCGGTATTAATTTTTAATTTTTGCATACAGCTCTTTTGCTTATTATATTGAAATGATTTTCGTAAAAAGAACCAAGGAATTTGAGAATATAAAATTAAAAATAATTGGTTCGAACACACAGTTTTTTTAATATCCTCTGATAAAAAATTGATTTACTTAAAACACAGGTAGTCCATTCTTATTAAAAATAAATATGCTATTTGAAATTTTCACCGTGGCATTTTTATAAGGAATTAATTCGCTTATTATCTGTTTCATTTTGAATATTTTCTTAAATATGAGATCATTTTTACCTTGAAACTTAGTCACCCCTCCTTAGAAAAAAAGTTTAAAAAATACAGTAGAACTCTAATTATCGAAACCCAGTTTATTCGAATCGCTTTAAGAATTTCAGAAAAATAAATTAGACTGAAGAAGGGGTAAAGATATAAGAAATAGGAAATGTAAGATAAGGGAAAAAATTAGACCAACGTGTTTTTTTGAGGTATTCTGAAACATTATTTTGTGAAAATTCCTGGATATTCAGAAGTAAGTGCTGCAGATACAGGAGAAATGATTATGAGACTCGGATTCTGGATTTTAAATTGCAAAGAGTGTCAACTTTTTAATAGTGTTGATTAAGTTGATGATCTTAATGTTCAAGTTGAAGCAGACCATCAGCTAAAAAAACATTTGTTGCCTTTGAAATTGCTTTCAAGTGGACAGAAAGTCAGCCCGAGTGTCATCACATGCAAAATTTCATTGTCAAGAAGATGCGTGAATTGGCTATCTGAAAACGAATGAAGGCAGTAAAACAGGTACACTTATCAAGATGTTTAGAAGGCAATTACTTTTATTTACAGCACAGTACATACTGTACTAATGTGCAGCACTTGTAAGTACATAAAAGATGTTAATGTTTTGATTTTAACATTAAATTTTTTTTCTTTAAAAATAGTCTTCTCTGCCATTTTATACATACAATAATTAATGCAAAACATCCTTTTTTCGAAAATATCGATTTATCCGAAATTTTGGTTATCCGAATGGACACCAGTTTCAATTAATTCGGATAATTGATTTCTACAGTAATTCAAATAAATAATGAGTACTAATTACTTTGTTGATTCTAGTAAATTCTTTTTTAAATATTCGTATCAAAGTTATCCTGATATTTTTCTTTTACAATAGCACATAACTAACTTTAGATGTTGCTATATCTAAAGTTAGTTATGTGATATTGTAAATCGTACATCGAGAGAAATCTTTCTCCCACAAAAAATAAAGCATTTTCAGAAGTACATAACTAAAAGTGTGACATGATAAATATCAAATTTACTGAGCTTTTACTTTAAGAAATAATCATCCTTAAATAGCAGAATCAATAACTTTGTATTTTTATTAACCATAAAGGGGTTATTATCAATATTCTTGATTTAGTAACTATAGAAGTAGCTTTTCAATCCTACTTATTCATATTCAAACTGCCCACTAGACGGCACAGATGCGTTGGTGATTTAAAGGGAATGCTGAAAGTGAGGGGAGGATGTGTAGGAGTATGGCGTTTCTCCATTACCTATCGAGAGCCTGGATGTGAGAAGGCATTGGATTGTTGACTCTTTTATTTCGATGTTATCGATATATGTCCGAATGGGGGAGGTCCAGGAGGCCGTTAAAGGAGACATATGTGACGAGGAACGTAAATTGTGCACCAATGTGCATTTCACCAAGACAACCTTAGTCAACGCCATTTTTGTCCAGGTCATGAACCTGAAGGGTAATCAAAAGTTAATGTTGATAGGTTATTTTTATACATTCTATTTACATCAACTTAACATTACTTGATAACACGATAAGCTGCTACTTAAAAATTAATAAAATAAAACTATTATAAATTATAATATCTTATATAATTTAATTGCAGGAAATGCATCACACAATAATAAAAAAAAGAGAAAAAACGCTAAAACTTTAATAAATTTTTTACTTTTACAATTCTGCAAATAGAAATTTAATTTTTCTCTTTATGTTATGAATTCTAATCCTAGATTTTTAATTTAAGTAAATATAATGAATAGATATATAAGATAAATCAGTTAAGTTACATTCTGTATTTCAAATCAATAAATTAAATTTTTTATGTTTCATTTAACTTTACAATATTGTAAAAAAATAAATTACTTAAATTTTGTTTTATTTTCCTAAGTTTTGCTTCACAATGCACTGTTTATAATTGTGTCAAGATGTTTATAAGGCTATTTTACTTAGGTGAGATTTTTAATAACTTTATTACGAATAATTAATTTCATTTGATAAAAAGAAGCTGTGTTCCTTAGGTCCAATGACATTCAGAAAATTATATTTATACTTTAATATTTAAAACACACATGAAAAACAGTAAATTTCGTAAAAAATTGAATTGTGTATAATAAATAATATAAAAATTAATTAAAATAATTTTTAATTTAAAACCAGTTTACTTTATAGAAAAAACTGTGATTTTTTTGCCTAATTGCAGTATAAATATAATAAAAAAATATGTATAACATCTTATTTGAAAACATCATGTATGAAAATATGCGATTGTAAATATGAATTTTTATGATTAAAAGATATTTAAAGTATAAAATAAATAATATTTTTTTAATTCTGAAATTATAAAAGATATTATATTTAATGAATTTGCATAAATTTCTTTAAGCATAAAATGCAGATAAAATATTTATAATCGTAGTTTAGTACAATAAAGACTTCAAAATTGTCCTTATTGTTTTACATACTATAAAATAATGCAATGGGATAAATTAAAAATATTTATATAGAAACATGAAATCACACACACAACACACATGTAATATTATTCGAAGTACTCTGCGTGTGTTTATAATAAACGTGTAATATTATTCTTAGGAGAACATATTTGAATATTCAATTGAAGTATTAAAATATTTGCAACTTTTAATGCTAACGAAAACAAAATAATAGTATGATATAAATTGAAACTAGACAGACTTTATGCACCAAAAGTAATGTAGAGTGCAGTATTATAAGCAATCTCAAAGCTCTATCTTATTAACTTGTCCACCGTATCTGATTGCAGATAGAGGAGATGTTCCACCAACAGCAAATTTGATATTATGTAGTTCAACAAAAGCTCTTAGTTTTCAAAGTGAGTACGATATATTCGGTCATTGTTCAATTGGAAAGGTACCTCCTAGGTAATATATAAAATTATCAATACAAAGTCCTGTGATTGATTTTTGAGCAGTTACCATGGGTGTAATGATCTGAAGAGAATTTCCCCCTTTAGATCATAGTCAAAATTGAGGGAGAGGATCTTACGGTGGTGACATCCATAGGAAGAGTCTTAGAGTTAAGATGTACTTTCACCTTCGCAGAGCTCTGATTCAACGACAGACGATCCCTACTAACTTAATTTCACAAAGCCACCGGCTAGCGAATAACATTTTCAAACATCACTTATTCTAAACTATAATTCTTCAAAAAGTTATAAAATTAGTGATATCATCCTCGAAAGTAGTTTCGTCTGATTGGCCCCTTTTCAGTTTATGAGATGCAAACGGAATACAAATAAACTATCAACTATCCTTAAATAGGTTTCTAATTAATTATTATATAGATCTGTCTTTTTAAAGAAATCTGAAAAGCATCGTTTAATGGTGATTCTTTCACAATATTTAAATTATACCATGAGTGCATAGTAAAAATTTTCAACTGGAGAACAGGATTTAGTTTCAAATCAAACTTCCACAGTATTCATTGCTTATATTCTTAGAAATGAGGAATATTTTAATGATTTATATGAATACTCAAAAAAAAAAATTCCACTAATTTGTAAAATGGGACACACATTTTATATATTTTTAATGCAACAAAATTAACAGAAATTACAACGAAAAAATTTGTAAAAGGAACTTTATCATCTCACAAAAGAATGAAATAAACAATATACAGACGTAAATTTTTCTTTTTCTTGTATACCATAAAGATACATAGTATAATTATTTATTTTGTATGAAGGCAATTTTTATAATCAATTTTAAAAAAAAGGGTTTAAAAATTCATTTGTCCCTATAAGCATGATACCAATGAAAAATATGCAATTTAACTCTTTTAAGCATATAATTATTCAACAGATAATTGTTATAACTGTTGCTTAGTTAATAGTAAAAAATTTAAAGTATGTGAATCAAATAAGATTTTCATATCGCAAATATAATGGATGAATGGTTTATAAATAAATAGAGGAAAACTATTGTGGACTAAAATGGTGACTCAGGTACATGCATTGATGTCCAAGCTTCTGGTTCTCTCAACTTTTTTATTAGAGCTCCTCTTTTATTGCGTAAGCTGTGATTGCAAAGAAAGAGTACTTACACCATTGTCTGATGGCTCACAGACTTCTATATATCCCCACCAGCTGTCGTTGCTATCTTACATCAAAGATTTCACCATCGCTTGGATGTCTATTGCTGTGTTTTACTGCGAAACTTCTCTACTCTCCTGCAAGTTTAACTACTTTTATAGAGAGCAGAATATTTCAATTGTACTAATTCGGACAATGGAGTTTACTGTTCTCAAGGGCAATGAAAATACTTTATGTTGTTTAACTGCAAATGTATTCATTATAAATCATTGTGTGGAAAATATTTCTTTCTAGATAAATTTATTTGTTATTTGGAGAATCTCAAATTAAACTTATGTATTTCAAACTTTAATGATGTTTTCAGAAAAAAGAATTAACATAAGTTCTAATATTTTACTTATATACCTAAAACTTTATAAAATAGTATAAACAAAGAAGGTATAGCGTAAACACAGAATTCACACCATGGCATAGAAAAATTCATCAAATAATTTCATAATTTATTCATATTCAGAAAAAGCATTATCATACCACGTTGATAAAAGCCAGAGTAGTGGTGTGTATTATGCATAAACGTAATATTTTATATAAAATATTTTTACCGGATAATAATTTATAAGCTGCAGAAACGTTGTAGTAACATAAGTTAACATAGTAGTAAGTAAGTTTGTGACATATATATGTCGCATTGTCGTGTGCCAGCAAGGCTGGCAACATAGGTTGCTTTGCTCCACTTTTCGAACTGAACCATATTTTGGTGTGGAGTCCGACTTCTTCAGTACATATATCCCATAAGTACCCGTTTATAGGCTAGGCAGCCATTCACACCTCATTCATACAAGGAAAGGACAAAGACAGGATAGAGAGAGAGAAACTACATCCATGCCCGAACCGGAATTCTAACCACCCAGAAACTACTTATAAGCAGCCACTAGAGGGTGGCTATATATATATATATATATATATATATATATATAATTGTTATATTTTTCTAGGAATGTATTCCTTTTTTAGGAAATGTAAAAGGCAGATAAAAATAATTTTCTAAAACGGTGTTCTGCAAACGATTGAAGAAAGGAGCTTTGATTAACTATCATGCAGGATACCGCCACTTTTGTCTGCATTCAACTTTTAAAACAATTTTATAATTTTATGCTTAGTATTATTAATTATAACCCATTCTCGTAACTTACTTGTGTGTGTGTGTGTGAATAATTTGAAAATTAACTTTACTAATGAAATTACATTTCGTTACATAAAATCTACATTAAATATAAATAATGCTGTGTACATTTTTAAGATATACCTTACGTATTTATCCCATTTTCACATTAATCTACATTATGTTAACAGAATTAATTGTAGAATAAGTTTTTTTAATATGAAATGCTCAACTGACTCCTGAAAAATGATTGTTAGAAAATAAAAGCAATTTATGCTTGATGGGGGATAAATTATTGATACAATATTTATTCCCATCAAACATAAATTGTTTTCAATTATTATTGTATTTAAGCTTTTAACAAATTATTAAATAGTAACAATTATTGAAAGCATTAATTGAAGAATGCTGGGAAATTTTAAAATTACAGATAACCAATCAGTGTTATTATGCCTAGATATTGTAGAAAACTAACAGAGGGGTTATGAAAAGACTGGGTGGTCTGTTTGGATAGAGTAGTGTTGTCACCATCGGAAAGTAATGAGTTCAAATCCCATCTTAACCAATGAACCACCGTTGGCACTAAAGGCGATTGAGGTATATTGAATAGATTAGGGTCGCCAAAAATAGGGAATATATATTAGGTTTTGCTAAAATTACAAACTCCCTCCCACAGCAGTTTCAATAAAATTGGAAGAACCCATCTCTATCATGTACATAGAGGTACCATGATACATATTTGTGCATTGGATTACTGTGCTTATTCTTTGAATAACTGTAGTTTTTAATATAGATAGGAAATGAATAAAAACTAAATGTTACTGAAAGCGTCACCTGTTGATGGAATTTTAAAAATATTTTGAGGTTCATGTATTTAATTTCATTGAACTTTCTAACAGATATTGTATTAATTTATTAAGTTATCAATAATATTTTTGTTTGTTTGCTTACTAGTTTTCAAGCAACGCTTTTTATTGCTGGGCGAAGGTCGCTTCATGTAAAACTCCGAAACCAATCAATGTCCACACTCTTCGAGTGACTACTGATTGAGATGGAACTCCCTAAGGAGAGCTCTTCCATCGCCTATCCATATTACCGTATTAGAACGGTACCTTCGAGAGTACCAACACTGTGTCTATTCTGCGACTGTTTCTACAATTGTGCAGTTAACAGTGATGTTACCCTAGCAAGAAGAAAGCTCAGATGATCCTATTCTTTTTCCGGAATTAGTTGACACTGCAAGTACTATAATATTTTAATGATACAATCTCACTTTCCATTTTTACTATTCTAGCTGCCACCCACCCTGTCTGACTGCGGTGAGGGAGGCCCCGGGTTTGGATTCCAGTTTAGACATGGATGTTCTCTCTCTCTCCTGTCTTTGTCGGTTCTTTGTATTAATGAGTTATGAATGGTTTCTTACCCTATAAACAACTACCTTTGGCATGTGTGTACTGAAGAAAATGTACTCTGGAAGTCTAATTCTACTGTGAAAAACATCGAAACGGAGTTCAACCCCGCTTTGGCTGCAATGTATGAATTTGCAATAGAACCAAAATTAACTTTCAAGTCTGCTAAATCAATAGCGATTTTTTTTCAGCACTTAAACACGTAGGTATATCATTACAAACAAATGTTGATTTCCGATTCCCAGCCTCTCATCTATGAGAAACATCTTAAGCATCTCAGTTTTATTTTCAATCCCTAATTTAACATAACGAGTATATCGACCATCTGGCTTTGAAGGCTCGTAAGCACCTTAAAATTCTCAATATCTGGTGGCAAAGATTGAGATGCTGATACACACAAACACTCTCAGAACCAGATACATTTCACTTATAAGATCCATTCTTTAGTATGGTTATAAGATTTTATCATGCGCATCTGAAACGAATCTCTTCAAATTAGAACGCATACAATAAGTCCTCCTTCAAATCATTTTTGAACTTAGAAAAAGCTGCCCATCTAATATAGCTTTATACGACACAAACTTACAACTATTGCACTTAAGAAGAAGATCTCTAACTTAGTTAAATATTTTAACAAAATCTACATCTATCATCGTAACTCTTTGGCACAATAATCAAAGATTGAAGAAGTTCACCCCTTCTGTCCTGGCAGAATCTCAAAACCTAATTACTCGTGAAGTTAAACCTCAATCTTTAAGATCTTGTTTTGATCCCTCAAAGGGAATGCTAAGAGTCATCTTCCACTTTAATCTCAATTCCACTTCAAACAAGCAAACTCGCATCGAAGATCATCTTAAAAAGATAGTACTAGAAACTGTAAATTGCAACCACGATCCAGTGCAAATATATACCGAAAATAATCATACAAAAGACCATACTGGGAGTGGAGTTTATATTAAAGCTATTCAATCTAAATTATGCTAAAGCAACGTAATCCTGACACTTGTTCAGTCTTCAGATAAAAGTTAATAGTGATTAAGGAGAATCTTGCTGATATCATTTTCAGCAATTATGACTTTGGAGAGTTATGGATTTTTTCGGACAAACGCAGTGCATTGCAACATCTTAGTGACAGGTCCTCTATAAATGAGGAAACAAGAATATCTATTTTGCTCAAATTGAAAATGATCTCCCAAGACCATGATGTGCATCTCCAATGGATTCCATCCCATGTAAATATTAGTAGCAATGAGACAAATGATAGACTGGCCAAGGAGGACAGTGTGAAAGATACGCCCACTTGTTCAATACTTATATACAAGAATCTTTAATGAAAAATCTACTGAATTCATTCTGGAATATTCCACACACGCACCAGTGGTACTCATGAATATCTACTGGAGAAAAAATGTTTTAATGTTTTAGAAACTCTCATACTGTGTTGGCAAAACTCTCAAGTTGACATCTAAATTGTTTATCGTTTGAACGTGGTACAGAAAATTATCCAACTTGTAAAAAATGCTGTGACCATCCAGCCTCACCGAAACATATTCTGGATTGCGTCGCACTTTCCCGTGAGGGGATTTATCTACAGATCCCTTAGTAATCATCTACTTTCTGACTGTTAAACATTTAGTGGAGTTATCTGACAAATATCAAATCCCTAAAGAGGATAAGCTACAACTACAACAATACTAATATATTAATTATAAAGCCTAATATTTTTAACATGTTAAAAATATTTTTCTGAAATAACCTCAGTCTTTCCAAAAAAATTACACCATAATAATAATATTGTTTGTATTTTATTCAAAATAAAAAAAAATGATTATGCCACTCAAGAATAGTTTATTAAACAGTTGGGAGTTATTTAGTTTTTAATATTCAAAAATTAAAAATATATTATATAAATATAAAAATATATTAAAAATATATCAAATACTAAAAATATATTTTTGTAAACAAAACTGTTTATTTTAAAACATGAATTTCTTTTAAAACTCATATTACGGAAATTCTTTATCATAAAAGAAAACGCTTATAAAATTTTGTCTTATTTCCTCCTTTATGTTCAACAGTTTAATCAATCTATTTAAGACTTAAAAACATTTTAAGAGATATATATGAAAGTTATTATGGTAAAGATCTAAACATAGTAGTTGAAATACAGCTCGTATTTAGTAATATATGTTTTATATAGACTAAATATATTCTAGATAACGATAACGATCCTTAGTAATGATATTTGTGAATAGATTTTTTTAACCAATTATTCTTCGGCAGGAGACCAATAAAAGTGAATTGTTTTTTTCCTGGAAGAAACTTTTAGAGGAAAAGTATCCAGAAAATGTTTCTCCTATTTTATCTCCAGACAGCATCTGTTTCTTCCTCTCATTTGCTACCATAGCAACTACAAGAAAAAGTTGACTTCACTATTTTGATTTAGAGAGCCTGGATGTGAAGTATTTTCTCTTGTAATCTGCAAATTCATAGTCCGTTTACTAACTGTCTGTAAACCTGAGATATAGTAACGAAGAGGTTTTTATGTCAAAATTATAAGTAACGATTTTTATGAAATTTTATTAATCTTACAAATTGCAATTAATCTTGCGTTAGAAAACATTTTCATCTATTTATATACTAATAAATATTTAGTCCTTCGTTTTAAATCGTTTTTTATTACAATATTGCCTTATAAAATTTTAATTGAAGATTTTAATACCTATTTATTGAATTTGATATAATTTGTTTTCATAGTATTGAATATATGTAGTGTATTTTTAGTAAATTACAAAATAACTAAAAAGATAAATGTAAAAAAACATAAAATTACATCATTTGCCTATTTGTATTTCATTACAGTGGTATATCTAAGCAATTTAAATTGGCATTTTTCTAGTTATGTTTTTAAAATACACTGCTAGCAATCGTAAATACAATACCCTGAAGGAAGCATGCAAATAACATGAAATTTAAAACATGCATTAACGGAGATGAAATAAGCAAATGATTATAATTTAAGCACAGGCTATCATTACGCACGCTTTTGGTGCCATTTCAAAGCGCTATTTAAAGCCTGGACCTTTCGACGATTTGAAGTTCAAAATTGTGGATTTCTTGTGGTTTTGTCTATATATATATAAAAAAATACTATGTCTTATAGAAAACAGTGATCATTTTTTGGCCATGTATTCGAGATCGATAGAGGAAGAATTGTGGCGCACCGCGATTGTGGATTATGCTTCAAGAAAATCGGTACTCCTGTTGAACGAAACCAAACAACTGTAATGCTAATATTGGATCGTTGGACGCAGGTGGGTACGACGAACTGACGTGCTCCATTGCATCCACTTCAGTGCGCCACTTTTCGTGATGACAGGCAAATTGTGCGCATGGCAGTGATGGATCACCCAGCCATATCACGAATCATAGCACAGTACATTCAGTCTGTATTTCAATTTCCAGGTTCTGAGCGTACCATTCGATGTCATCACCAGCAGAGTGCTTTGTCCGCAAGACGTCCAATGCTTTGTCTACCCATGATGCAGAACCACAGATGTCTCCACCACCAATGATGGTACAATTAGTCTATCGTACCTCAGAATCATCAGATCTCGATATCTAAGCTCATGTTCTCTGGTCAGTTGGGCTGACTGCATTTCAAGTTCTAAAATGACCTTGTAAAGGATCAATCACGCTCTCGTGTGTTTCATTTTAACAAAACATTTCAGTCATAATAATTGTATTCTTTGCATTATTCCAAACTAGTTCTACATTTCTTTCTACTAATAATATAAAAATACCAATTTATATATTAGGTTGGGGAATAAGTTCGTAGCGTTTTACCAAAGACTTATTTAAACAAGACAATAATTATATCAATAAGTTAATCAATTATATATTCGCCTTTGTTGTTTGCAATCTCATCCCACCTGTTGACCAATTTGTTGTTGCTGTTCCACCAAAAATCGCCTGGTCTGGTGTCAAAGAAGTTATTGAGTCAGTTTCACGGTTCCTTTTTAATACATAGCCATCAAAATTAATTTTGTTCACTAATTTTAAATTTAATCACTGCATTCTAGTTCTCATAAATTACAAAATTTCAATTATCAACAATGTTGAAATTATATCAAATATTTATAAAACATATAAAATACATATTTTATTTACTTCAAATACCCAGTCAATTGACTATGATACTTTTGGGTCTCGCCATTAAGTAAAAAGAGTATAACTGATTAAAATATTGAGGCATTTTGTACAGTAAGGCAAAAGCACATTACTATACAAAATTATATATATATATATATATATATATATATATATATATATATATATATATATATGTGTGTGTGTGTGTGTGTGTGTGTGTGTGTGTACATATATATATATACATACATACATACATATATATATATATATATATATATGTGTGTGTGTGTGTGTGTGTGTGTGATGAAAAAAAGATGTGAACGGCAGAATGGAATGAAATTATCTTTACTGACGAGTCACGCTTTTGTCTGCAAAACCACGCTAGTCGCATTCGAGCCTGGAAACACCGTGGGGAGAGATTGTTGAACAGCTGAGTAATGCACTACCACTCTGGTCCTGCACCGGGTATTATGGTATGGATCCTAATTGGATATCACTCCCGCACTCCTTTAATACGCATTGCTAGTAGATTAAACAGCCAGCGCTACATCTCCTAAATGTTGGAGCAAATTGTTCTTCCTTACCTGCAGGACTTGCACACAGTCATATTTCAACAGAATAATGCGCCACCACATGTGGCATGCATTGTTTAAAGGTTCTTTGTCAATCGCCAGATTGAATTGCTTCCCTGGTCGGCTCACTCTCCGTTAGAAAACACTGATAGAAAACATATTTTATATGGTTGCTCACCAATTGACCCAGATGATGTCCCCAGCTACCACACCAGATCAATTGTGGCAACGTGTGAAAGCTGCTTGATCTGTTGTACCACAAGAACATATCAGAAGTCTCTTTGAATCAATGCCGGGGCGTGTGGCCTATTTTCTTCAACAATGACGGCTATACTGTCTACTGATTTTGGCAGGAACCACTTTTCACAGAAGTCTATAAATTTATCATTTGATACTTTGTCAACATGTTATCTAAAAAAATTTTTTTGTTGTGTCATCTCTTGTCTTTCTTTATATTGCAATTTGGGTGTCCATCAGTGTATATTCAAGGATAATGTTTAGTAAAGTCTATTGAATTACGAAACCTTTATTATAATGGTGAATAGGTTTGTTTATTATTAAATTTAAAATTTATAAAAACAATTATATTTGAAAGTTTTAAAATCTTTATTAACGTTATTCAGCATTTCTTATTTTTATATATTTGTGTTCTTTTCTATTTAAAAAATTCCATATTTAATATCATCAAAAAGATTATGTGAGGAGTATAATTTATTATTATAAAAATGTTGAAGAGAATTAAATACTTTTATTTTGGCTCACATCTTTATAAAATTAGCAAGTAAATTCTGGAGAGCAAAACTTTTTGAAATTATTTGTTTTTCATAATCAAAACCCTAGGAGAATCTTTTATTAATTTCTATAACTGTTCCCCTTTTGCTTAAATCTTTGTAACTGTTTTAGGAAAAATATACAATAGATGATTTTCAGTGGAAAACTTTTCTTACAATGTGATAAGATTTTACATCAAGTCTAATAATAATAAGCAAATAAAAAAAACTTTAAAATTTAATTTCTTGTATAGAATCATTGATGTAACATACTAAATTTGTGAAAATATAAATATTCAGCAGATTTTTTGGAAAAATAATTGATTTTACAATAGAACTTCGATTACCTAAGTTTCATTTATCCAAACCACTGATTATACGAACTGCTTTCGGAATTTCAGAAAAAAAACTATATAGATGAAGAGACGTAAAATGAGAGAAGAAAAGGTAAGATAATGGAAAAGATATTAGAATGACACTTGAGAAATTTTCAGAAACATTCTTTTGAAAATTCTTTGATGTTCACAAGTTGGCGTTGAAGCTATGAGAATGGATGATGAATCGGACAATAGATTTCAAATTACCAATATAATGACCAACTTATTGAAAGTATCTAGTAAGATAAACTTAATGTCCAAGTTGAAACAGAAAAATAGCCTTCAGCTAATGAAAAATTTACCTGTTTTGAAACTACTTTGAGGTGGATGGAGCGTGTGACAACATGCAAATTCTCACAATCTAATTGATGCGGCACGTGGTTTCCTGAAAATGAATGAAGGCAGTGAAATAGCTCGAGATATTCAGCAACCAATGAAATTCATTTAGAACATTTGTTGGTACTCTTTTTGTTGGTTTTGCTTTTCATTAAATTCTATTTTTTAATAATATTTATTAAAAATTTTTCTTATATTTCAAATATTAATTAAAATGAGCCTTTTTTTATGAAAAAATTCCAATCATCAGAATTCTTAATTTTACAAATGGAGTTCTGTCCCAATTGGTTCAGATAACTGAAGTTCTACTGTAATGAGAAAAATAGAGAGTGCGTTCTTATGAAGAGGTAGGGCAATAAGGAATATTATGAATAATTGGATGGCAACAAGGGCAATTATTAAAAATATTTATGATGCTAATTACATATGTTGTTTTGCTTAGGAACTGAACAGATCAGAAAAATTAAAATTTCTGTGATCACCGAATAATAACATTAGTCCTGGAGAATATAGCTTTGTTAAAATCATCCTAGGGTATCAATGAAGTTTTGCTTAAAATATACATATATTTCAATTACTATTTGATTGCACTTTAAATTCATTTCATAGCTTTTTATTACCTACATAAAAATAATATTTTTCTCATTTATTTAATAAAAATGTCAAATTAAACTTATGCATTTTAAAAGTGGATGTTTATGAATAGAATCAAATTTATTCATTAGGAGATTATCTTATATGAGAGATAAGATTCTAAAATTAAATAAACATGATCATCTTGGCTCATACAACTTTAATATAATATAAACAAGAAGCTTCTTTCCCTTTTTAATGACCCAAAAGAACATGACCCACAGAAAATTTAGCCTATTGTTTGTCCTTTAAGTGATAATCATCGGCATCTAATGCCTTTTACTAACGTGTTTCCTGTTGAGCAATCCCTTTGGAGTAAACCTCAGGGGATTCGGTTGCAAAAAAATCTGTAAGTGCTTCGTGCAAGTTTGATTAATTTCTGAGGGATTTTACATTAAGATTTTTGACCAGGGAACGGAAGAAGTAGAAATCTGATGGTGCAATGTCCAGTGATAAAGAAAGGTGATACAATGTTTCCCACATAAGTCGCTGCATGGTATTGCTAGCTACCACATAACATGCGGCTTCATGTTATCAACCAAGAATGTTTCACCGTGGCGATTAACATTCTTCTTTTGTTGTTGCTCCAGCATGCTACCCTGTCCTAGTAGACTTGAGTTGGGCTCTATAAGAACCTTCTTCTGTTGCTATGTCTCTTAAACCTTTTCCAATTCTTACTAGTACAAAAGTAACTGCTTTGCCCCTTAATAGTAGCTCATAGAAAAATCATAATTAGCCTTTAAGCGACTTGTCAATCAGACACCAGTTTCGTTTCAGAGGGACAAATCTCCCGATCTGAAATTGTAAAACCAATATCGTGTCCTACGTTCACTCCCAGCACCATCTCCAAACACGATTGGTTTATTAGACCACTTGGTGCAAAAGCTGATAAGCTCACTTTGAAGTTGTCTAGAAAACAAAAACGATCTAGATAATTTGACACGTCTATTTCTTTTCGCTATTGTATGAGTTATGATTTCTGAATGTGGGTTGTGAAGCTGCTTTTGCATTGACCACTGTGGAGCAGCTTTTATTCCTACTCATGACTGATCGATTTCCAAACTCTGTCATACACTATAATTTGCATATTTATTCATTCAATAACAACTTGAAAATGGTAAGAAATATCTTGTTTACCTTATACTGAGTTGTGTGGTAATGGAAAAAAAGTTTATCTAAAATCACCAAATTTGCCAGATCTTTCAAACTGAATTTTTAATCCATGGTAAAAATTTAAATGGACAGAAGGATTACAAAACTTTTCACATATTAAATGCTTATAAATAAATGCAACACTCTTCTCAAGATATGATACATCAAATACAGCTTAAGAATCAGTTTTGACAATTCTATTTTTCATTTAGTAAAAATAACTTTATCTTCAATAAGTTCAAATTCAGATTCAGAATTAAAATAATTCCGAAAAATGTAAATTATTTTAATTCTTAAACTTTAAGAAACTAATTTATGCATTTTTTAAAGAAAATTATACTTGAAGGATCAAAATTCAATAAAATATGTGAATGAAACTCGAAATTTATTAATAAATTCCACCCTTACATAAAATTTTAGCCATAATTACCAGACAAAATAAAAATAAGATTTTACCAAACAACTAATTTATAAAATTTAAAATAAGTACATAGTATATTAACAGCAATGAAGATCACCGTTGAAAATTTATTTAAATAGCATATGCATGTAAATCGGATAATAAACAATATTCTGCTTATTTACTTCTGTGATTAATAATCCCTCTGCGATATGATTCTTATTTTTGACAAGAAACAAAATTCGTTTTTACATTTATTATAAAGAATCAAGGTTTAATAATAACAAAAATAACACTGAATCTTATTAAAAATAAATACGTTTCTCATATTAAAAATAGGCATAGTTTTACACTGGATTAAAAAGAGTTTATTAAATTTTGTTTATAAAGTATAAGATTGCATTTTCCATCCATGAATTAGAAGGTAGAAAATTTTAAAGAAAAATACTTTCATTAGAAAATATTTTACTTATATAATAAGCTTAAATAAATATAGCTTGGAAGTTATAAAACTTAATATTTCCTACGTCTTTTTAGAAAATCTACCTCGAGGTTATGAATTCTAGTCTAGTAATGAGAGAGAAATGTTCAGAAATCCATAAAATCAACAATGTTTTCTCAAATATATACATTATTTTAACATATTTAATATGATTTCTTTGATTTCTTTTTTCTTGAAAACTGCTATTTCTGTTGTTTGACAAAATATAATAATAGAGTATGCTAGTAAATGAAATATCTAAGGAATAATTTTTAAATTTTCATGCTTTGTAAATTTAGCAACTTTATATAACATCAAAATTTTACAAACTTTCTGTAAATAAAATTAGAGAAAATTTATCTGCATGAGAAATGTATTTTCTTAAATTTCAGTCAAATAATACAGATAGACTATTAAAACAAATAATCTTCTCTACATGTAGAAATTTAATAATGATATTATGTTTGGTTAAGTTATAAATTGTTACAAAAAATATGCTTTTGGAAATAAAATTATGATAATAAAGAAAGCTTGCACCTAAAAGTGTAAATTTTAAGAAGTATTGAACGGCGATGCTATTTAATATATTATGTAATGATTAACATTTTAATTGCAGATATTTTCACTGGAGCATTCAACATGTATTAAAACAATGAAGGAGGTAACATGTTTAAGACTGACTTCATAATTAATTAGAAATAGTCAATGATTTTTCTTATACAATATTGTAAGGAAAATAATACCCGTAAAGAATGCTTGAACAATATTATAAATAGTTATGTAACTTAGAAAGTTTTCTCCTCATCGGCTTCAAGAGAGTGAATTAATGGAGACCTGATAATTGCTTAGTAATTGAAGATTCCTCTGGTCATAAATTCACGTGTAGCAGGAGCAATTAAAAAAATAAATGCGTGGGGGTGTATATAACAATAGTGTTGTTATCATTTATCGATTCCAGTTGACAGTTTGCTTTCATGGATAAATCCTAAGGTATAATCCACAGATAATTCAATGACATGATTTCACGCCTTGAAATTCATGTAAAAGCTAGACTCCAATCCACTAACGTTCAATATATGATACATACAGGGCTCCAAAATGTATGTACACTTTCAACATCGTAAAAATAAATATTTTCCGTTCTACAAGTTTCAATAGTTGAAAATAGAAAGCGCAAAGTCCAATTTGAAACATAAATGCACATTCTCAAGATAAATGTGATCATTTTTAAACATGATATATTTAACGTGACCATCCACCTTTAGCGAACATGATGGCTTTTTGGTTAAGCCAGGATTCGAATTCTTGAGAGCTTTATTACAAAAATTCTTATCTTCAATAATAGCAAAGTAAATGATTATCTAGTAAAGTTAGAAATTGGATTTTAATGCACTGGTCTTCAAATCAACAGATTCAGCGTTTGAATCTCAGTTTGAGTGATTATAGTGGTCCAGAATCTATTTCAAAATATTTGTTTGGATCTGCTTGCATTTACTCTAAACTTTCCCTTTAAATTCATTTCTTTTGCTCAGAGTGATAAAAGGGACCGGACCCCCTTCTTTTAGAAATCAGGAAGCATACGTGTTTAAAAAATAGTAGTCCCTATTCTATGAATCTGAATGAAATGGGTGTTTCGTAAAGGAGGTTTTACGAAAGACTCATTTTCGCAAATGATCCTCAAAGAAGCAGCCATTTAAGTTATTAGAAGTCGTGATAATATGAAATGGCTATGGTGAAGTTTGATTCAAACATTTATATAAATGTAAAAATGTGGTACTGATTGGTATTTTAAATGAGTTAAAAATTTCAAGCATTTTTAATTGTAAAGAATAACAAATCAAATGAAATATGCATTAAAATCATACAAAGTTAATTTATAAGACATCATCCGGGATGAGATTCGTTATTCCTATCGAAAATATCATCAAATAGAAATGCATCCATTATAATTCTTCCTCTCATAAGACAGTTAATACTCATATGAACTGTATTCTCTCTCTCTGTTTTCATAAAAAATTCTTTTAAATTACACATTTAAGGCATACATTTATCGTTAAGCTCTTACTTTTCTTATTCGCAATGAAAAACAACAAAATATAAGTGCACAAAGAATGAGGTTTATTCAAAAAGTCACATGCGACACAATATCCAAACTATTTAACAACTGAATGAACAACCGTCTACTCATTTAATATTTCTATTGTCAATAAAAAATTTTAAATTACAGTTGTGTGTGTTATATCTTGTTTAAATAAATTATCTTTACTGTGAAAGAGCGTACGATTTGCAAGAACCAATAATCATCTTTTTTGATTTCCGTCTTTGCAAAAGCACCTTACTCTAAATTTCAATTTTAAAAGTTTTTTGAAACCTGAAAAGAGATAAATTATAATGGAAATCAGCTTATAAAATAGTTATTTTAAGTGTTTCATTTGGAAACGAAATTTCTTGACAGGAAAGCCGTCAGTAAGAAGATCACAATTATTTAAACATTTGCATTCAGTAATATGAAGTTTATATTTTATATATTCATTTTTATTTTGTTAAGTTAGAATATTTTAGTTTTATTAATATTATTTAATTTTTGTTTGTTTATTTGTTTTGTTGCCACTAAACAGCACTTCATTGCTTTAAATCATAATCAAGCAGCTGGTCTAATATTTAATATGATCTTTTTGACGGTGTGAATCTAAACTTCACAATATCATAGAATATTACATGTAATGTAGAATTATTTCTTTGAATGATGAACTTTGTTGGAGTCAGTAATCAAACAAATGGCCTTTAGACATGAAAACCATGTCTTTTCCTAATAGGTTATACAAGCATCATTATTCTAGATGTGCAGAATAACATTAATGCCTTAAAACTATCGGCATTATTTTTTTAAGAAAAAAATTCTATATCTTTAATTAGATAATATTGATTTTATAAAGTATCAATAATATAAGAACTCTAATTTTATAATTAATAAAGCTCACTAAAAATAAAAAAGACCTAATATCATACAGCAATATTTTTCAGATTTTATTTATACGATAAAAATTTATAATCCTATACTCTCTTTTATTTTTTGGGGATTTTTTTAACGCCAAAATGGGTGCCAAGATGTAATTAATAAAATGGTCACTACGCAAAACTTAAACTAATATAAATTAAATATTATCGCCAAATTTTTCTTCAAACCAAGAGTTACATAATTTTACATCAAACTCTATTGACTACAATAAATCTTCGCTAAGATTTCATAATTAACTATAGCGACAACAAAGCATAAAAAGTGTAATAAATTTAATCAAACTTTCACCACAATAGATTTAGGAAGTCTAATAACAATCCGCAAGGATGATTCAACATCCGTTAAACTTCAAGACATAACTTCTTTATAACACCTAAATCTGTGTGAAATTTTAATCTAACTACATAATAAGAACATTGTAATGAATTGTAAAACAATATTAAAACTTTAAACTTCGTTAAAATTCACTTAATTGAAAGTTCAGCGCTCAAATTCCATTCGAAACTTAGAGGAAATATTTCTTAATGCGCAAAAATTTTCTGTGTGTGTGGTTTTCAAGCCTTAAATTTTCTGGTTCTTACAACACAAATTTTATGGTTAATATTTTCAAACGACATTGCATTTCATTTGCATTTACCACTGAATCCAGAAGCAAAGATTTCTTTTCGGTTTCACAGTTGTTTGATATTTTTTCACACTGCTCCTGAATGATATTATTTATTGCAGTATTATGCATAGTGAGAGGAAAGTGTTATACATTACTAAACTATATGATTTCGTTTATTTTGATAGATAATGCAGTATATCTTACCACAAAAATTTGAAATTAAAAATATCAGTGCTTTGTTTAGTAATGCATAGTAATTTTTATTATTTGAAATGAAATGACCAACAAACATTTCTAAAATTTAAAAATGTTTGAAAATTGACTCTTAATTTAGTAATACATCCAGTTTTGATAATTCAACCATTGTGTGAACTAGATTGTATCTATCTTTCACACAACAATTATTTTTGAGCAGAATAACTAATAAGACTAAGCCTTTAGTTTTAAATAACTTCAAAACCACTACAAACAACAAATCTAGACGTGGGATTCAAAAACCAATGAAATGTTGAATCAAAGACAAGAACGCAAACCATTCAGCTGCCGTCTCGGTCTATTCTGAACTAATACCATATTCTTCGAAGAGGAAGAATATAAGTATAAATATAGCTACTGTTGAGTAACCAGTGAGAGAGAGATAAATATGGCAAATGGCCTTCTGCACTTAAGATATATACATAGACAAATAAAAATGAAGATAAGACCCAGACTTTTCCCATTAACGGATTCGGAATAATATTCACCCATTATCACCATAAGAGCCTGCTAATGTTGAACCATGGAAAAGTTAAGCTGTGGTATCCTTCTCTCCACGTCTAAGATACACCAGTAAATTGATTTTGGACATCATAGATTATCCTGGACACGTCCCCAGCTCACGGAACTCCAATATCATTCTCCTTATTACTCAAGCTCCAAAATGTTTTCACCCTCCCAATCACTGCCAGTGGCCAAATGATACTTTACTTAGTTGATCTTAACGGGTAGCAGCGTAAAGTTTCATCCTCCCAATCACAGCCAGTGGCCAAATGATACTTTACTTAGTTGATCTTAACGGGTAGCAGCGTAAAGTTTCATCCTCCCAATCACAGCCAGTGGCCAAATGATACTTTACTTAGTTGATCTTAACGGGTAGCAGCGTAAAGTTTCATCCTCCCAATCACAGCCAGTGACCAAATGATACTTTACGTAGTTGATCTTAACGGGTAGCAGCGTAAAGTTTCATCCTCCCAATCACAGCCAGTGGCCAAATGATACTTTACTTAGTTGATCTTAACGGGTAGCAGCGTAAAGTTTCATCCTCCCAATCACAGCCAGTGGCCAAATGATACTTTACTTAGTTGCTCTTAACGGGTAGAGCGTAAAGTTTTTGAGCCACTGGCACACTAATCTTCAAGATAAGCAATCGAAATTTTTCGTGCTTCCTTCCTTGCCACAAATACATAAATCTGTAAGAAAATTTTCTTCGGAAAGCAAATAGACTGTGGTACTCAAGCATCTTGTAGAATCCCTTAGATATTTGTATTTCCTCTATACTACTATCAAAAATATTTTAAATTAACATCACCGTAAACCAATGGCAAAAAACTAAGCTCATTGTTTTAAGTTTCATCCTAGTCACTCATTAACACTTGAGGATATTATCACTGGGCTCAATTTTCTGTCTGTTGTTCTTCAGAGAAGTTAGTTAGAAATTTCCCAGATTTCCTGCAATGCGACACGTACACAATTTATATGACTTCATATACCTTAAAATAGCAAGATATTGTAATACTTTTCCATAACATTGCAGAGTGACGTTCTGCGAAAAGTTACAAAATATTGTTGCAGAAAGACATTCGGCTGTAGATAATAAGATGAATATATCTGAACATTTTACAATTCATGAAACCTTAAACTTGAATTTAAGTGAAGATTTGCACAACAAATACGGAGCACAAATAAAATATAGGTATTCAGGTTTTTTTTTTTAAACTTGACATCTGTCCATTATCAAAAATCTATTGTACAGTTCTAGTGTATCGTATGTAAATGAACTGTAATTTGTAATTTAACTATCACCAAGCCCAAATTAAAATTCACAGTTTTCTTTATTTGAACTGAAAATTTTCAATGTTTTATGGATTATATCGCTGATTGTTTTAAATAGTTAATTGTATTGTTCAATGTGTTATAAATGTTCTATATACAAAAAAAAAAAAAAAAAAAAAAAAAAAAAAAACACTGCTAAATTTTTGTTATTTCAGTAAAGTATATAATAGACTTTTTTTCATAACAATTACCGATAAATTTGTACTTGCGCACAAATACAATTCATTGACATTAAATTGAAACATAATTCTCTTAAATCTCTTATATTAAGAGGAGTGGCTGGGTGTTGATGTGACCCAATAAATACTTTCACTTCCGCAACAACTTCAAGCTGACAGGCGTTTGGGACAACGCCTTCTCGAACGTTCCATAGGTGTGTCTCTTTAGCTGCAACTAGTTTTGGAAAGCAATTATCTGATTGCCGTACACCTATATTTAGGATTATTTGTATAATGCGTTTTGAAGCAAATCACCTACCAGTGCAAATCATTTATCTTGGGAAATGTTTGGGGAAGTAATCCACTCGCATTTACATAGTACAAAACTCAGTTTGCTTAAATATGTTCTGCAAATAAACATTCCTGGTTAGCGTGGGGGGAGGGGGCGAAGAATAAATAGTTTTTTTTCAGTTTTTGATTATTTATCAGTGAAGACAGTTAAAGCTTTTATCTTTCCACACCTTATAGATAAACTGTTAATTTATTTAAGTGGTTTTTCCTTGAATTACTTTCTATTTTGAATGTAATTCCATTTAATATATTCTTTTTCTTTTCTTTGGCAATTTGACAATCATTTATTTCGAAAGTAAAATCAAATAAAATAGTGAATTTACCTATAAAAAGAGGGGTTTATTTCATTATTTAAAGTAGATATTTTTTTATCTCAAATTGCTTACCTAAATCAGCTATACATGTGATAAAATCAAAATCTTCATAAAACATAAACAAATTGTTTAAATACTAATTAACTTAATGAGAAAAAGATTTGTAAATAGTTACAAGATGTTAGAACTGAATAATTGCTTGGTTAAATCTGGAATGTTTATTGATTGCAATGAGATGACTTTATTGTTTTCTACTACGATCAAATAACGATGTTGACACGTGAGTTTTTATCACATTTAAGAACGTGGGTTTATGGTTATTCATTGAAATGCATTCTACCTGACGAAGATTACTACTGAAATTTGAATAGTAATTATTCATTCTTATCCCAATAGTGAATATTTTCCTTATTTGGTCTAGAACAGCTTATTAATGAGATTGTAAAAAAATATGAATAACATAATGTTTAATTTCTTAGATAGCAGATAATATTATGTTTTTCTTCTGCCTTTATAAAACTAGTTAATGTTACTGATTTGACATGTTTAATATGTTTTATTGTATCCAAAACAATTGCCTCTAAGAAGCATTTTCACCACTAATGTATAACCTTCTTGCTATGATTTTAACTGCTGTTGTACTTAACATCCTTCTTAGATGGCAATATTTGTAGTATAGTTCAAAATCTACTTTACATTATCAGACGAATTAATCCATATTTATTGAAAATCAGAATACAGTGATAAAAATTGAAAGATGTTTATCTTATAAGAAAATGGTCCCAAAAATTGTGTGTGCAAATTTCCATTGGATTGTATTGAACAAAATCTAATTTCACCTCATTTCTCATGGTTGGACCATTCTTCTTTGAAAAATCCGTGTTCTAAACTTAGTAAGTAAATGTGCACAGTGACATCCGTTCACTATCTCGCTTTTTTTAGATAAATCAAACGAGTTTTCTTACTCGTAATCGGCATTATGCAGGACGATTTTAGCAATGAAAAGAGTCCTTTTCCACAACTTTGATAAGACAGTGATCAGTTAAGTTAAACTTCACAACTATCTGTGATCTGAAACCGGATGATTTTTGGGTTATTTTGAATAGCTTGTATACTATAGTTTCCTTTCAGCGCTGGATGAATCCACGCATTTTATCTGCCGGGAAATTCCTAGAATTCATTCAAGTATGTAGCACACTGCTATGCAATATTTTGGAATATGCTAGAAGAGTGCCAAGAGTCGTCTTAAAAATGTCTTAAGTTTGTTTACAATATTTTGGTTTATTTTTGGAATATCTTGTATACAATAATAGTATACAAGATATTCCAAATAACCAAAAAATCAACCAGTTTGAGATCACAACTATCTGTGGTCTTACGCTGGTTAATTTTTGGATTTTTTGGAATGACTTGTGTACTATTATTTCCTAACAGTGCTGGAGAAATCCAAGCATTTTATCTGCCGGAAAATTCCTAAAACTCATTCCAGCATGTTGCACAGTAGGTGCAACATGCTGAAACTGGCTGGAAGAGTGCCATGAGTCGTCTTAAAAATGCCTTAAATGTGTTGGTTTTTATGTTAATCGCTTACTCTAGAATGAAAAAGTGAATGAAATGCACTGTTTGTTGTTTCAAATCGACTTTTTTTAGTTTTTCGAGTTCTCTACATTTGCTTCGCAAAATAATCCGA
>CM057815.1:68779146-68931646 GCA_030067965.1 Latrodectus elegans
TCCAGAACCTTGGCGAAATTGGTAGATTTCCCCGCCAAGTCAGGTATAAATACCGCAGCTCGACATAGAAGGAGTTAGTTTTGTGAAGACAGTCAGTGAGTGAAGACGATTATAGTCGTGACTGCTAGTCTAGAGAAGCTGTTCTCTGCCTGAGGTATTTGAGACCTGTGATAGGAAACTATTACTTATTGTATTCGACGAATTGCAGCTGTATAATTGTGATTGTTACAGCTGGTATTTCTAGTGGAATTTTTACGAATAAAAGTCTTGTGTTCATTGAGTGGTTGCTTTATTGAATTCTCAATCCACACGATCCCAGAAGTTCGGTACAATATATTTATTGAATTCAAAATTTAATTAAAATTTGAATGTGATGTGTATACATTGACAAGGATTTGCTTTTCTGTGCTGGAAACATAATTTATGATTGAAATATAACAGACTTTAGTATTTGCATTCAAATAAGGTAAATTATAATATCAAAATGCTGTAAATGAAAGCTCACTAAGAGTAGAATGAGGAAAGGGCACATGTTCATGAAGCAATTTCACATTTGCTATAAAACATATCCGTTATGAATAAATATGAACATTGGCATGAGGTGATGCTTATTTTCAAAATAACTCTGGATCATTTGTGCATTTTTATGTTTCATGCGAGCAAAGTTACCACTATGGGTCAAAACTCGACAATGAAAGATATGTACTGCCGGCAGTTTAGTTCATTGTTAATTAATCGTGTTTGATAGGTTTTTATGGTACCTTGAACTTTAACTTTTCCAGTAATGCATACTGATGACAATCCATGATTTCTACCTTAGCTGGAGAGTGAAAATGTAAAACTTAACTATATTATATATGTTCTAGATAAAAGAAAAGTACTGAAAAGTTTCATGTTTAATCCTACTCAGTATTGAACAACAGGAATAATGTTGAGCTCTTGATTTTTGCATGTATACTTTGTGTGATGATTATTACTTGGAGGTTTTACATGACAGCTTTCTTAAAAAATATAAATATAGTCAAACTCATGGAGCTCAGTAGATTCGCTTGGCTTTTCATTAAGTTCTCTAAACTAAAACATAATTCGACTGTTGCAGTGATTGGGATTATGACCACATTATCCCTCACTGAGTTGCTGGAATTCCGTGGATTGATGATCTGTCCACTTTAATCTGTGAATGGCTATGTCCTTCAGCTTGCGTGGAGTGAGTGAGAAGTAAAGAGAGCATGATTATGCATCACCTCGTTACATGACCGTTGTTGAAATTTACAAGGCATATTTAGTGATATGGATAGTATTTCTAACCAATTAATCTTAAAGCTCAGTCCAGTGTTCACTTACACCACTACATATGTGGATAAACTTGCTATCTTTGAAACAATTCACCGTATATTGCCACAACACATGATCTGAGAATGTGAAGGGATAATTGTCAACGGAGACGTTCTCATTATCAGAAGTTAGTGAGTTCCAACCCGACTTAACCAAAAGATTCGTTGTGGTGGCTGGGGCGCAGTAAATAGATCGAGGTTGTAAACTTCTTCAATTGAAATAATACCTCTGGGAATGGCTGGTCAAGTATTGCGGGTTCTTCTGATTGGTTCCATCTTCTAAATTTCATTGACTCCGACTCCAAAACTTTAACCTGGCTGATAGAGCCAGTTCTGAACTAGGTGCAGGAGAGCATGAAGGTGCAAAAGCATCAACAAAGCGTAATGAAAAATCTTGGCTTATATGTGTAGTTTATGTAAGTATCTACGCACACATTACAATGATGTTAAGTAATACTGGGCTAAAGGGTGTTCCTTTATATAGTTTTCCTTTAATCATCACAAGAGTATGCCGTTGTTGCAACAGCATTCTTTCCAGCGAATGGACCTGAGTTAGGCTATAAGTGGACATAACATTTACTGTGCATACAACATTGCATTTTTTCTTTGTTATTGTGCACTATAGAAAAATACAAAGAAGCGGAAAATGTTTGCTTTAAATTTCAAGATAAGAAGTCATAACAATACATCACTTTTGCATTCAAAATTATAAATTTATAGTGTTGTCAAATATTTATTATTAATAAGGGCTATTTACTATCACTGATTATAATTATTTTCAGAAAATATCGACTACTTTATTTGTGTGATTTCAGTATGAAACCTAAGGTTTTAAAATATTATTTTTAAATGTTTAAAATAAAATATTTCGATAATCCTCTCTCTCTCTCTCTCTCTCTCTCTCACACACACACACACACACACACACACACACACACACACACACACACACACACACACACGCACGCACGCACGCACGCACACACACACACACACACACAATTCACAACATAATCCTCATTATGTATGTATATCTTGGAAAGAATTCTGGGATTTTTTTTTCTGCTCAATACTGAAAATTGCTTTTATGAACAAAATATCATTGGATAAATTATATATAATTGGCTTTATAAAATGATAATAAAGTATCTAAAAATCAATTTCATCTCTAAATTTTTAACACTACATAGTATTAAAATAAATTACTTGGATTAGTGATAGAACTGAGCTCTTCGGAATAAAAGATCTCGAGTTTGATTCCAACCATTGTTATACACAAGAAAACAGAAGGCGTATTTGTATATTTTGTATATTTGTATATGTACCAAGTTGAATGCCTGAGAGTGTTTTTCAGATTTCCATCCTTATAACCACCTTATAAGTTATTGTACCCATTGCCGGCCAACTTGTCTATTGGTCAGCATGCCTGACTACGGATAGGGGGTCCTAGGTTCGAATCCCGGTTCTGGCATGGATGTACTTTCTCTCTCTCTATCATTTGTCCTTTCCTTGTGTGTAAATGAGGTGTGGATGGTTGCCTACCCTATAAACAGTCCCTATGGCATGTGTGTGTACTGAAGAAATCGGACTCCACACCAAACACGGTTCAATATTAAAAGTGGAGCAGCGCACCCAAATTTGCCAGCCTAGCTGGCACACGAGAAGAGCAACAACAATTTCACCCATTAAATGATCGTGGTGCCCTGTTTGGGTAGGGTGTCGGTTTCCAGTATCGAAAGGTAGTGAAGAATTTAGATCCTGGTTTCAGCGAAGATTTGCTGATCTGGTAGATGAATGTTTACTATTCTTGCCTTTGGTTCAACAATTAGATGGTTTAAACCCTACCTTGGGTTTGAATGATTGCAGTGGTTCCTAATACACGTTAAACTATAAGTCCTGGTCAAACTATCTCTCCAGTGCAAAAAATGAGCATTGTGCGACACACAAACAAACATATCTCTCACTGAAGATTATTCGTATTCACAAGAGGTGGCTGGAGCACATTAAATGGGACATAGCCGCAATGCCTTCCAAGTGAAATGATATTTCTGCGGGTAGTAGCTCAAATATTTTGCAATATCATTTTTATCCTTTTTTCTAAATTACGAAGTCAACCACTTGGCTGCTTCGATCTGAGTAGAGGGCAGTATCATCAAAAACAACACCCATTAAGTAGGTTGCAATAATAAAAGTCCTCCTATACAAGGAAATAATGCAGCGTACAATAGTAATCTTTGTAATAACTTTCACAGTCTTTGAATTATATATTACACTCAAATGAATGTACATATATATATATGTGTTGGTAGACTGTAATGAGACATGATTATTGCAGTTATGACATATTCAGTTTTATAAATCCCAATCACATTCATTAATAAATGCATATATTTTATTTCAGGTACTCTCTTCCGATTGGAAACGAAATTTTCAGTAAACAAATGAAAACAATAGTAAATCATACATAGAATTCAAAGTAGCAATTAAGTAGACATTTCCATTGTAACTTTTTCTCAACTCCGATTACAGTAATTGGCTAATTACAGGCCATTTTTACGACACATTCATTTCTCTGTAGTGCAGATAATGTCTTAAACACAAAGAGTAATTACAAAGACATATAAATGTACAGTTTTGTTAATGTGAAAAAAATGTAGAAAGAATCTCAAACCGCTTACGAATACTAACATTTTCTTCCGTTGTAATTAAGCATCATTCCAATGAAAAACATAAAAAGATATTAAGAATGAAAAGTAAGCAATGTAATCTATCCGTTACTTACTTTACAGTTTTTTTCCCTACCAAATCAAAAGTCATTAATTAAAGAAATATCTTGAGGCATCAGTTTTAATACGATTTCTCAGTTTATTTGAATGTTTTAAAGATAATAAAGGAAGAAAAAAGCATTATTTGTTAATAAACATTCAAAATGTAAATAGATAAAATGCATTTCTTGTAAGGTTAGCCTGTAAATTCAAAATAAAATTAATTTAAATATATATATATATATATATATATATATATATATATATATATATATATATATATATATATAGATAGATAGATAGATAGATAGATAGATAGATAGACACATTTAGATTGATAGATAGATATTCGTAAACCTATAAATAATAAAATAGATTTCAATTTGGAATAAAAAAATATATTCTCATAAAAAGAAACGAAATTAAACAAATAAATTTATTTCATTATTAAGTTTTAAATTGTGATTATACAGCATACCATAGAATAAATTGAGAATTTCAACACGGAAAATAAAAAAAAATGTTTTATATAAGTGTGTCATCTACAACTGAGAAGGATGTTTTTAAAAATTTTTAAAACAAAATGTTTATTTGAATAGTACATTATTGTAAAAAAGTGTTATATTTTATTTTACTATTTTTAAAGCGATGTATTTCTATTAATATGGAAAAGAAAGTGATACACTTATATATTGCACCAAATGCACTTGATTTTTGGGCACTTTTGGCACACGAAATTATAACCAATTATTTAAAAAAAATTAAGATTGATTCTAAATTTCTACATGCATTAATATCCGAAATGGGTATCAAATCCATGAACGTCTTCATAATTTATCATTTGAGACCAAATATTTTTATTAAGCAGGTATAAGTACTATGACGATTTCTTCAATTTAAAATATGAAGATTTAATGACAACATTTCAAGAATTTATATAAAGCAACAGTTTTGGGTTGCGTTTGCTTAAATAAATTGGTTAAATTGAAATTAATATTTGAAAACGTTTAAAAATCTGTTTGGAAATGTAGGATGGTTTTTTATTAATTATGTAAATCCGATAAAACTTACATTACCCTGAAATTTAAGATATATTTGTAATTTTAGCTTTTATTTTAAGTGAATTTAAAAAACTACAGATAAGTAACTGTATTTTCTTTTCTTAGGCGAAAATTTATTTTATGTAGTGTTAGTATGTGTAATAATCAAAATAATTAAATATAAAATGATAATTTACATATTTATGTCTTTCACATGCATTTAATAATTCAATTCATTATTATGTAGCATATAAAATATTTAAATACATTTAAAATACAAAAATATTAATTTTACGGTTTTCAACTAATTTAAAAAATGTTTCCAAAATATTAAGCTAGATTCATCAAAATTCGATTTTCCATGAGTATGTTTACATGGATTGAAAGTGAAGAATACACTGAAACGAAAAATGTCACAGTTACTATGAGAAAATGAAGGAATTGCCCATTTGATTTTAAGTTCGAATTTAGGGAGAGTTAAGTATCCCCATACCTTCAAATCCTCTTTTCCTAAAATTCGTCATCAATCACTTTCCCTCTATCTTATGCTCTTTTCCTCTATCTTTTCTACTTCCCTACGGACATTGGGCTAACAAAACACAAAAGGGATTTCTTCCCTTTATCTTGGAGCTCTTCCCCTATCTTTCATTGCGAGATAGTAATGGATATCTAAAAACATTTGGAATCCTTCTAGGAGTGCGACAAATTGTAAAAAAACAAATAAAAAATTTACCAATTGGGAACTTTTGTTTTTCCCCGCAAAAGGGAATTTGAAGACTATATCTCCCTAACATGGATTTAAGTTTCTTATTCTGGGAAAATCATGGACAGTTTAAAATAAATGTTCTCTATTTCATTTTGGGTTGCTTGTAAAATTATTTTCAACATTTTTTCCCTTGAAATATGTCTTAATGTTGTAAGAAGTTGAGATAATAGATGGCGCTGCAGTAAATATTTTTTTTTAATTTATAAATTAGAGAATTAGCTGGTTAGTTAATAAGTCAAACTGTCGCTGCGATAAGTTATTTAATGCCCTTATTTTTTACTTAATATGGTCCAATTTTAGATGATTTTTTTTTAAATCCAGTAATTCAGAAGACTAAGAATTTGTATATTTAAAATCAAGTCCATTTATGCAGAAAAGATTTTTTATTTTCTAAAAATAGAGAGAATTTTAACTTTTTATACTCGCATAAAATTTTTGTAAAACTTTTCTGCCACATGTGTTTTTACAAGATTAAGTTAATTTTGTTTTTTTAAGGTCCTAATATATTTATTTCTAAATAAGATGTCACTATGGGAATATGATGAAATATTAAATCAATAACAATTATTAAACCTTTAAAGACGAATAATTTAAAAAATCCTTTTAATTGTATTTTGTAAACACCTAGCTTAATTTCATTGCATGTTGTTTCTTTTAATTTGTGAAAGAATTCAATAAAGGAAAATAATAAATGTTTTCGTGCTTATATTGATATTATATGCAGTATAAAAATATGTCAGGAAAATATATATATAAAAGTAATTAATTTAAATACTCAACATGAGAATCTTGAGAAAGTAGGCCAATAACAAAACAATTTATTTTGAAATCTAGAGTTCATTTCAAAATTTCGAGTATTTTACTTATATATTAAGTTAAAATTTTTCATAGGTTTGATAGCCAATTTAAATATTTTTTACCATTGGAAGGAACTTGGTCACTACCTGTTGGCGCCAGCTCTTTGAAAGTTGGCTAATTTTCGGTACGCCAAATGCACCAACAACACCAAAAGCCGTGGAATAAAAAACACTTTTGTAGTAGTTCGTATGTCCACTAGTTCTTTGTTAGAAAGCTGGTTTTACCCCAGTTGTTAATTACTACATAAAACTTTGTTTTAATCGTACGGAATTTATTCGGAAAACATTACACTACCTTTCTTGGATCGCCTCGCCAGAGAACTAAACAGGAATTATGTCATCCCTAAGATGTTGAATCGAAAACGCGCGGCAATATTCAAACCAAATTAGCTAAACTTTCAACGAAAACATTAAAAGATTTGGAAGAAACTGAACTTTGAGCAGTTCTAGATTCATTGAAAGATATTAAAACCAAATTTGAAGTAATCAAACACGAATGTTTCGAAATAGAAAATGACGGGGTATTTAAAGAAGCTGAAAATAATTTGGACAAAACTGACGAAGAAACTCAAGAATTTCAGGTCAGTGCAAAACTTTTTCTTTATAAATCGATAGAACTTAAAAATAAAAATTATTGCGTTGAAAAAAATATTCGATTACCTGAAAATCCTTTACCACAATTTGATGGCCAGTTTAGTAATTGGAGTTCTTTTAAGCAACAGTCTCAAGATTTGATAGAAAATAATCCAACATTATCAGAATCCCAGAAATTTTACTACTTGAATGCTTTCCTTAAAGGTGATGCAAAACACGTGCAGTCGCCAAATGATAATTACCAATATTTAATTAAAACTCTCACGTTTCGTTATGAGAATACTAAACTAATTCTTGAAAGCCATGTTCCAAATATAATTAATTGTAAACCATTAACCAAAGAAAAGCCTTTTGAACTTCGTATGCTTATTGATAGTTTGCAGAAAAACATTCATTCTTTGAAAGCACTGGAATTGGAACGCAATAAATTTGTTGACATTTTGTTAATAAATTTAATTTGTGATAAATTAGATAAAGAAACTCGTAAGCAATTTCAGTTAACTATTGTTACCTATGAAGTGCCAACTTGGGAAGCTTTCATTAATTTCTTAGAAAAATGATATCAAATATTAAAGAACTTAAACAGCTTACTGCTTGTTTGGATTCAAAGCCCAAGTTTTCAAACCCTATCTTACAAACCTAAAACATTTTTGATTATATCTGCCTCACAATATTGCATTCCTTGTGGTTCGAATTGTATAAAAGCCAAGTATTTCTAAAAATGAAAGTACTTAATCGATTTGAATTTTGTACATCTAAAAATTTGTGTTTAAACTGTCTGAATTCATCCCTTAAATTAAATGAATGCTTGTCTAATTCTAGGTGTGTCGAATTTCACAGAAAACTTCACTCTCTTTTGCATAGATCGGAAATGCAGCCTTTCTCAAAACAACATTGCTCAACACCGATCATAAATAATTTCGAAAGTTTCGAAACTGATTTCCCCATTTCATCTTCCCACCAAGTGCCACTCGAAAGTGAAGACTCTTCACCTGGCGTTTTGAAGCAAGAGGTAATGATTCAGAGTTTTATTTCACAAACAGAAAAGGCTCATGTTCTTCTTAGTACTGCTTTTATTTATGTGACAGATTATCACGGAGAATTTAAGAAGTGTAGAGCCATATAGGATAGCGCCTCTCAAGCTTCGTTTATTACTAATGATTGTGCAACATAATTGGGGTTAAAACGAAACAAGATTAATATTCCAGTTGTAGGATTAAATATGCCGTTAGTATCAGTTGGACATTTAGTAAATATAGTTTTCTCTAATAAAGATAATGAATTCGTAACAGATATCGAATTCTTAGCAGTTCCTAAAATTACTAATTTGACACCTTCACAAAAATTAGATATTCGCAATTTACATTTGCCTTCGGGTATCGCACTTGCGGACTGTCGATTATTTGAACCATTGAAAGTGGATATTTTTCTTGGAGCTTCCTTTGAAATTTTGAAGCCCAGTCAAATTAGAATAAATGAACATATTTCACTCCAAAATAAATAGTTTGGATATTTAATTACTGGTAGTGTGCCATGTAATTCTATAAGCAAAACTTTTTGTCACTTACTCGTCGAAGAGAGAGACCTAGACAAAACACTAAAGTCGTTCTGGGAGGTTGAAGCTTTGGAAGAAAAGTCTCCTTTGAGTGATGAATTAAAATATCGCATGGAACATTTTAATGCCACTCATTGAAGAGGCACTGACGGTCGTTATATAGTTGAAATGCCCTTAGTAAATAACAAAGTCAAACTTAATTTATCCAGAAATTTGGCCGTTAGAAGGCTCAATAATGCTATAATTCTACTTGATAAAAATTCAATTGTTAAAGACTTTATCATGATTTTCTCAAGGTATATGAGGACCTTGTGCATATTGAATTAGTTGATGAAAGTGTTCATCCTCATTTTTATATTCCTCACCAAGCTGTACTAAGACCAGACAAAAGTAGGAGCAAACTTAGAGTTGTATTTAATGCTTCAGCAAAAACTTTTAATGGTATTTCGTTGAAAGATATATTAAAGGATGGAATTGTTCAAGATGAACTTTGGTATATTCTCTTACGATTTCTCAAAAATTTGATTGCTTTCACAGCTGATGCGCAAAAGATGTCCTGTCAAATAAAAGTCCACTATTCCTAGCAAGATTTACTTGATGAAAAGATTAAAAACTTATCGTTTGACTACTGTTACGTACGGAACAACTTGTGCTCCGTTTCTAGCCACCCGAACTCTTCAATTGGTTGAAGATGAAAAGAAAGATTTCCATTAGCATCACCGGTAGTTAAAATGGATTTTTTATGTCGATGATGTGCTCAGTTGTGCACCAAATTTAGAAACAGCTTTAAAATTTCAGCATCAACTAATAGGCATATTAAAGACAGGTGGAATAAATTTGTATAAATGGAGCTCTAACATTCCTGAATTTCCTTCACAAGTACCAACAGATGATCAAGAATGTCTTTGGAAAAGATGAAAGTGCTTCTGTGAAAAGGTTAGGGATGTCTTGGAATCCTAAGCAGGATAGTTTTCACTTTATATCAAACAGTACTGATTACCCGACCATCTTAACTAAAAAGAAAATACTATCATTCATTGTCAAATTATATGATCCTTTGGGTCTGACCGGACCTCTTATTGTGAAAGAAAAATTCTAATTTCAAAATTATGATTGGTAGGTTTATAACTTGCCATACAGAATTCTCACGAAAGAAAGATTAGAATTTCAAAATTTCATTTGTAATATACAAAACATCGACTTGTGGCAAATTCCCCGCTGTGTCATCCCTAAGGAAACTACACTTGTGGAAATTCAATGTTTTTCAGATTCTTTAGAATAAGATTATGGATCTTGTATTTTTGTCCGCAGCAAATATTGCTTTAATAACACCAGTGTGCATTTGTTATGCGGCACATTTAGAATAACACCAGTTAAACGAGTGACACTTCCACGCTTAGAGCTTTTAGGAGTCTTATTTCTATCAAAACTTGTAAACAAAGCTCTTGAGGCAATGCAACTTGATGTTCATGCAGTCCATCTTTATGTAGATTCAACTATTGTTCTTTCACGGATAAGAACACCACCACATCATTTAAAATGCTTTTTAGCAAAAAGAGTTGTACAAATAACGAACTTAACAAGCAAATTTGAATGGCATCATGTTCAATCAAAAGACAACCCAGCTGATCCATTGTCAAGAGGACTTTTCAGGGATGAACTTATCGAGTGCAAACTTTGGAAGCTGGGTCCTGAGTTTTTATATTGTGATTTCAGCTTGATAGCAAACTCTGATTGTGCATCTACTGATCCTGCATATGCAAAAGAACTTAAACCATTAATGAACACCAATGTCCAATCTATCGCCCCCAATGACTTTGTTTAAAATTTCTATAAACTGTCAAATAATTGGAAACTAATTCAAATTCTAAGTTTTATTTTCAAATTCATTCGAAAGTTGCAGATAAAAGTAACATTTGGTCAATTTATTAGCTGTGCTGAACTTAATCATGCCCGTGATGTTTTAGTTAGAGATGCTCAAGCTAAAGAATTTGGTGCAGAAATAATAGCTTTGAAAAAAGGAAAAAACATACCGAATCAAAGTAAGTTAAAATTCCTCGATCCAATTCTGGATGAAAATCAAATTTTACGTATCGGAGGTAGATTAGTTAATTCTAAACTAAGCGAAAATGATAAACATCCAATAATTTTACTTAAGAGTTATAAACTTACTTCTTTGGTATTGGACTATTTTCATAAAAATTTTTTGCATGTTGGCACTAGTTCCTCAGTTTATCTTGTTAGGCAGCAATTTTGGACGAATAGGGATAGAAGTTAAGGGAGACTAATGGTACACAAATGTGGTACTTGTTTCAAGAACAAGCCAATTTTGGCTAGTCAAATTATGGAAAACTTGAGCAAGGAACGAGGAGTATAAACATTTCCATTTTATCATTCTGGAGTAGATTATTGTAGTCCCTCTTTGATTAAATTTAAAAGTCAGTGTAAGGGTATCCTAAACAAAGTTTATGTTGCTGTTTTTGTGAGCCTTGCTACTAATGCGATACACTTAGAGGTGGTAACAGATTTATCTTCAGCTGCTTTCATAGCTACCTTAAAACAGTTTTTCGTATCGTAGTAAGTGTGCTAAAATCGTTTTTGATAATGCGACAAATTTTGTAAGGGCTTTCAAAGAATAAAAAAATTGCACATTTTTCTAAAGCAACCAAGTGAGGAAGTAGCAAATTTTCTCTTTACAGAAGGAGTCGAATGGAAATTCATTCCTCCCAAATCCCCCAATTTCGGCGGAATTGGGGAAGCAGGGGTTAAGTAGTTTAAATTTCGTTTAAATCGCATCATTGGCAATATAACATTGACTCTGGAAGAATTCCTCACTGTAACTGTTCAAATAGAAGGAATGTTAAACTCCAGACCTCTCATTCTCCTTTCATCAGAAGCTGATAATTTTGATGTTCTTACTCCTGGACATTCCTTAATAAGGCGAACTATATGTGGCATTGTTGAACCAGATTTGTCTTCTATAGAAAATAACAGACTTGATAAATATAGAAAAATCACTAAAATTGTGTGCAAAGTGTATGGAAATCATGGAAAACAGATTATTTCAACAATTTGCAAGTACGCACCAAATGGCAATTTGATGAAATGAATGAGAACCAAACACTATTGTGTTACTAAAAGAAGACAATCTTCCAAACGCATATTGGATAATTTCAAAAATTGCACAAACATATCCAGGTGCTGATAATAAAATCCGTATTCTCAAATAGAAATTACCAAATGGAAATTTTGTCAAAAGATCTGTATCAAAAATTGCTATTTTACCGATTGTTTAAACATTTGTTATTATTTTGTTTTATCTTAGATTAGATTATGTATCTGTGTTGTATAATTGATTATAATTCTCTAATTTTTCATTTGTAAATTGTTTTGAAATGATATTTCAAGACCCGTTGGGATGTTAGCGCCAGCGCTTTGAAAGTTGGCTAATTTCTCCGTACGCCAAATGCACCAGCAACCCCAAAGGCCGTGGAATAAACACTTCACTTTTGTGGTAGTTCGTATGTACACTAGTTATTTTTTGTTAGCTTGTTTGAATGCGGGTTTTACCCCAATTATTAACTGCTAAATAAAACTTTATTTCAATAGCATGGAATTATTTTAAAAACATTACACTACATTACCTTATGCAGCAACAAGGTCGGAAACAGTTATTCCTATATCTTTACGCTGCAAGCACCCGTGAACCAAGTCACGGGGTCAAATAGCATTGCCCACGTGACTTCCCTACAAACCAATTTATAGGGTTGTACTACAGTCATTCATCATCTCAGAAAAAAGGATAAGGAATCACCGAGAAAAAGGAACACCCATGCCCAAACTGGAATTTGAGCCCGCGACCAACAGCTGTTGCTCGTGGGTTCTTTGGAGTCAGGACCGCTAACCACTGAGCCATCGGAACTTTAAAGTGTAAGTTTGGATCAAATTACGCAAAAAGTGCTTCTGGAAGAAATAAAGTATCCATTATTGGAAAAGCAATCAATTTGGTGAAAAGTTCGTCTGTATTAGAATGGTGAATAAAAAAATACTCATTTTTAAACTTTTAATTTTTCTTAATTTACGAAACTCGAAAATATTATCGTAGAAAAATGTATGATATAAATTTAGAAATTTGAAAACAGTTTAGGGGGGAAGGGAGAAAATTCTTAAGAGAAAAATATAAGGTATTGATTATTCTTAAATATTTTTTAACTTAATGTTTTTACTATTTTTCGATATTTTTTAATTTTTATATTTAAATTTAGTTTTATTTGTTTAATAAAACCTTTACTACTTAAATATTAATCTCAGTAAACTAGAACTTCCTAAACAATGAACTACATTTATATTTACAACTAAAATCATGCTTAGTACGTACCTGTTTTCTTCATAAGAAAAACATATAAAAATATGTGGTTATTTGCTATATTCTTAAATATTATTCTTAAAGAGACTAATCCTAAATAAAAACGTGAATATTTTTAAAAATAACACAAATTATCATTATTTATAAATTTATTAATAAGTTTCACTTATATAAAAACCACAAATTAATGAGTTTATTAAAAAGTACAAAATTAACACATCTGAATATAAAGGTTTAATTATATTAGTTGTTATATTGTACTTGTAATATTTAATAAGCTTAAATGAGTAAATTTATCATCTTAAAATTCTAATAGTAAATTAGTAATTATAATTTAGGGATTTAACTTCTTTTTTTGACAAAAATATTGGATAAATTAATGTAATTGGGCATTTGAAATACAATTTTATTACATTTACAACTTAATTTAGATGATTTACGAAATTATCGTGGAAAGTTATGAAAAAAATTAACGTCAATAATAAGATCTTGTAAAATGTATTTGTAAATTTTATTACATAAATTAAATATCTATCACATATTAAATGGCGTAGTCAAGGCAATAAAGATAAATCATACGAAGATAATTAATATTTGTTGTTTAATAAAGTAAATACTGATTATATTATTAAATAAGTATTAATTACTGTAGCAAACGTAGGAAATTTTTCCAACAAAATATTTAGCATAAAAAAAATAGTCAAATATTAGAAATAACTATATAATTAAATAGTTTTATGACATACTTATTATTAATAATTAAATATTAATATATGATATAAAATAATAAATAATGTAAAGGAATTCATCAATTAGACAACTTTTACAATCACAATTAGAATACTAATTTAATATCGGATGTTGATCTGATTCAATCTGATTTTTTTGTAATTCATAACATGCCTATATTAGCTGGAAACGTACAAATGTTATATTTGAATTTCATAAAATTTTTAAATAGATTGATTTATTATCTTGCTCATTATTTGCAAAATTACTTGATCAGCATTAATTTTATCAATCATTTAAAATATTTATTCTCAGAAAACTGATATAATCTCTCTGCGAGATGTATGTAAATTATAGCAAAATATACAAATAATTCTGTTTCTTTAAAACAATGAAAATAATTACAATAACGAAGCTTGAATTCCTTAATTTCTATCATTTAACCAAAGAAAATAACTAGTAAATGTTTTTAGAATAGAAACCACTTAAATTCATCATAAATAGCCACAAAGTCGGAAACAAAATGTGCCTAAATTTAATCATTTTTGGATAATAAATGGATACATAATAATTTACATTTACTAAGTTTTAAGATCTCATCAAATGTAAACATTGGAAAAATAAAAACAATAGAATATATATTTGTATAGTTCAAACTTAATGAAAAATAAGCAAATTTTAAACTAGATTTAGAATATTCATGCTTATTTAAAGAAAGTATGCTTTTAAAAACCATAAATTCATTAAATATTCCTTTAATGAATTTTATTATATTATTTATAAATATAGTTTTACGTTTCCAATATTATTCCTAAATATGATGCTAATATCGATGTTATATTTATGAAATTGATCACATATAATATTGTAAGCATAATTCAAGTGCATGAGATTATCGTTCGAACACTTAATGTACTCATTAGAAGATTTAAGAGAAAATGGTTTATTTCACGCAAAGAGATGGTGTTAATGAACAAAAAGATAAGATGCCAAAAACAAAGAATATTTTTGATTGCAAATCTGAAAAATTACGATACTTTAAAGATAAAGAAAGGAAATGAAGAGTCCAAATTACTTTTTTTCTAAAGTATGCAAACGGTACTTTAATATATTATTTCCCATTCTCCAAGTTAATTTCCTCCTAATGTATCAATGATTAAAACTTCTTTCATGACGATTAATCGATTACATGCAATTTAAGTTAATTGCAATCTTCTCAATTGAGAAAGAACGTACTTATATATTGAAGCTTATGAGAAAACACTGCATTTGCCTTCGGTTTATTTTTCAGCGGAAAAAAAATTTAAAGAAGCAAAAAAATATTACAAAATTAATGAATCAAACTTACATTAAGAATTCTGATTCTCTCTTCTTACTTCAATGATTGAAATAATAGCTTCATTAGAGAAATGTATGAAGATTTTTAAACAGTGTTAATTTTCTTGAAAAAGAACAATTGTATTCTCAGTCTGACAGTATATATTTTCAATTACATTTATACATATTCCCATAAAAAATGCTATTATATGCACCAACATGGTTCGTTAACAACATAATTATTTTCTTTAAGTTAAAATAAAATTATATTAGTATCCCTAGTTAACTCTTAACATTACAGGAAATATTTATTTTTTTATTTCATTGGACATGTAATGAGACATATCATTCATAAATTGGTTTTCAATCTGAATTAAGTGCAGTTTTCATAAAAATTATAGAGTAATAAATTTTATATTTTATTAAAAGATCATTAACTATTTTATTCTTAATTTTATTGCAAAATTAATATAATCATATAGCATCCTATTGTATACTTTAAAGGTAAGCTTTTCACATTACTATTTGAGATTCATCTCAATTCAATTCTCCTATTAAGATTTTATTCCATGGAATACATTCTTCATTACGAAATTTTTATTTCGCAACAATTAAAGTCATGATTATAAAAAATTCAGAATTTAATAGGTTATACAGTTTTCTCTAAATTATCTAGAAGAGAAATACGGATTTGTAACACATGGAATGTGTTAGTATATTAACTTGCCAAAGAGATTACCCATTTTGCTTAAGAGGCAAAGATATATTTTACTAGAGATTAAAACATTTTGAAAAACATAATCAAAATTGTTTCTATAGTGGCGTTTCACACAGAAAAAATTAAAAAGTTTATTAAAACCTAAATAAATCGCATTTATTAGTCATTTAGGTTCACCACATTTTAGCTTTACAGATATTTCATCAATTTCACATGTTGAAGTAAAATAAAGTAACGTAATCACATGTAAATTTTTTTCAAAACTGCATTTTTAAAACACATTTTTGGATTTAAAAATATGTATCATTCTTGTAAGATATTCATCTACTGGTTTCATTGAAGGTCGTTCTTTCGCGTCATTTTCTTATTGATTGATAACTGAAATTTCTTTCTCATTCTTATTATTTATTTTCTCAACTATTTTATCTCTCAATATTTTTACGAATTTCACGTGAAACCAGATATAAGAAAGTCCTGAAGTGAAATTTTGGGCAGGGTGCTTTCTTTTTTAAAGTTCCGGGATGAGTTGTCAGCTAAATTTTCTTGACTTCCTTCATAGCATTTAATAAAATATGCGTATAAAATTACATACATGCATACATACATACATACATGCATACATACATACATGCATACATTCATACATACATACATACATACATACATACATACATACATACATACATACACACACACACACACACACACACGTATGTATGTATGTATGTATGTATGTATGTATGTGTGACACAAAAATAATTTTAAAATTCACTGCCCCTGAAATGCCAGGTTATCCCAAGCTATGATTATAATAATAAAAATATTCAATCATATTTGCTTTTGAAGTTATAGATTAACTTAGATGCTTGAGTTGTTAGTCAGAAACTAGATTAGAGGAGAGAAATTCCACTCGAATTGCTTATGGGAATCCGGGATTTCAACACTAGTCATGCTAATATGCGTATGATGAAAACATCTATATATCAAATTATTTATGATTCCTTGATGAAAACATCCATTCAAACTTCTGAACCATAGCATGGAAGAAAAGGAATTAAGATCAAGATAATAAAAATAAAAGAAATATCATGAGAAAGCTTTTTTATAAAATATTAAGTTTGAAAATATAAAAGAAAGTTATTGTTGTGCCTATTTAACCATGTTTTGTACAAGTCACTAGTTTTTAAAAACATGAACAGTTCTAGTAAATTAGAGGTTTATGGAAGGAAACATCTGCTTTATGAATCATTTCCTAAAATCTATTTTTAATTTAAAATTATAAGTATTTTAGCACAGAATAAAATTTAGGCTTAGTTAAAAATTTAATTGATAAAAAATATTATCGTGTGTATTAATTTTCTATAATTTTAAAGTAGAATTCCGTTTAGCAAAATACGTTTATTTACAAGTATACTTGGTGTATTATATATCTATTTCATCCTACAATAGTAGATGGTTCACAGAACTTAATAAATGTCAGCGTTCATATTAGAAAGAAAATTCAGAAAAGCCATTGCCATTTGAAGTATCAGTTATTGTGTGTACCATTTAGATAATATTAATCGTATAAAACGCCGATAATATATGGTAATAATATACTTCAGAAAATTACTTTACCTACTAAATAATACAACAGAAACCTAACATTAAAATTTCCTTCGTTCATAAAATTATTCGTGAAAACTTCCTGGTAAAAAAATTATAATATTATAATATTATATAATTATAGAAAACACTTGAAATATATATAAGACTGCAACAAAATTAATAAAATAATTCTGACATTACTTAAAGATAGTCAAAAAATGAAGGCTAGAGGACTCACTCTCCACAATGTAATTCAGTTTTTCTCTCAATAAGGTTGAGAGTAGAGTTGTATTTCCTTAATCAAAGGATCAAATGATCATCTTATCCACGTGATTTAGATTAACAGCATTTTGACTATTTTTTATTCTATATATATAAAAATATCATATATAAATATTCTATATATAAATTGTTTTCATTTCAAAGTTAGTAGTGATGGAGCTATACGTGCATTTTTTAGTTTATACAAAAAGGAAAAAAAAATTAATGCCTTGAGCTATGTACTGGGTACTGCAAGATAACTTCCATACATCGTATTACAATGATACAAAAAGTATTAATGGCGTATTTTTATATATTTTTGAATATTAATTTATATACTTAAAGTTTTAGTTTACACAGTTTTGATATATCATATTGGACATGTTTTGCTCACCATTGCGCGATACACTGGGTGAACAGAATTCTGCTGATCTCGCCATTCGCTCCAGCAAGTTGGCAGGTATGTTCACCGTTTCCCTTTGAATATTTCTTTTCACATCTTCCAAATTTAGTGGGCTTTCTGTACAGACACGTGACATTAAATACCCCACCTCCAAAAGAAATTCAGACCAAACATCTTCTCTCTGAAATAACTGCGAACAGATCTACTATTAAAACCATAACTATGCTGAGAACCGGACACCACAGGGGTATGAAGATCGATGGAGAGTGCAAAAAGATCTATAGAAGTTGTGATCATTGTCCTGATACAAAGCTGCGCCTACTCACATCTGTGAGTGTCCGGCTATGAACGTCAGCATGAGAAAGATTGGAGTGCTGCCGAGTATGATAGATCCGAATGGAGACAACATCAAGCAAGTCGCAGAGGACATTTTCAAAATTCACGGATATATATAGATCGTCTCTCATGGACACGACAAAAAAAAGAAAAGAAAAAAAAAAAGAAATCGGCACATTGAATAGGACCAAACACACTGACACTCTTAATTATTTATCATTGAAATAAGGTGGCAAAAAATGGGCCTCTACGACAAATACATGGTGATAAGTACTCCAACCCATGATGGCTACTGGAACCACAATGTCACACAACTTTATGATCTTTTCTGTGAAACGAGACCATGTCAACCTCATTATCTTCACTAATTTTCGTGTTGCTGCAATTCATAAATAAGGAAATTATCTTTCCCCACGCTTAAATCAATAGAAAATTTCTCCAACAAAAAGCATTTTATTCTGAAAAAATTTCAAGCATACTTAAAATTACGTAGTTCTAACTATAAAAACATATGTGTTTTTCATAAGTTTCATCGTGGCTCTTGTACATTATAGTTATCATTAATAAAAGGTATCATCAACACTACAAATGAAAAATTTCCAACATAATAGCAAGTATTACGAATCATTATTAGTGCATTGAAATATAAAATACAGGAAGTCATATATTTATGTTTGAAACTGTTGAGATCACTTTACGAAACTTTTATCAACATATTGAAAGCAATTAACAACATCAGGTGAGAGCTCCAAAACTCACGCAAAATTGTGATTTAGACAGAAAATTGCAGATCTGCGAAATGTACTTTCTTTTTCTTGTACATCATACCCTAATGGAGAAAATTAGTATATTCTCCATCAAAAAAGATAATCGACACATGGTTTTATACACTTTCATAAGTGTAAAAAAAAAATGAATTTTTAATTTCTTATCATTATTTAGTATGTTAATGTACTCATAGCGTGTATCTATTTGCCTATGTTTAATTATGCGATTAATCGATAAATATTCGTATTTCAAAAAAGAAAATCATATCCCTCTCATATATACTATATGTGTAATTGTACAACAATGCAATTTTTTCTCTTCTGTGTGAGTGATTTAGTTGTTGCAGAATAACTCTCAATTACTTTTGTCAAGAAATAATTCTATTGAAGTTTGTAAAAAATGTCAATACAATTAAATTTTTGCTTTCATTATTTATTATTCATTATATTACATTTTCTATAATTTTAACCTAATGATAAAATTATTTATTATTACAACGTTTAAAAATATAAAAGAACTTAAAAACAATAAAATGTACATTTTTCCATATTTTGAAATTATTTTAAGGGAGGATGTTGTTGTAAATAGCCTTCAGTGTGATAAAATCCCCGTGAACTACATTTTTTCAATTAAATTATTAAACAGTTTTGAAATATATATTTGTATTAAAATGAGGAATTTTAAAAATGTTTTATATATGTATCTAACAAAGAGGAATTTTTTTTGATATAATCTTTATCAGAAATATTCCAAAGTATTATTATTTTCACAAAATTTTTAACACCTTATAAAAGTGTTCTAATATAATGTCTATAAATAATTTTAGATTAAAAATGTGTCATTTTTATATAAATTATTGAAATAAGACAATAAATTTACCCAAAGTTAATGCCTCATATTTTTTTTTTTTTTTTTAAAGTAAAGAATGCATATATATATGAAAAAAAAAATAAAATAAAGTATAAGTCCTTTTTATTCCAAATATCTTAATATAACATAGATATGTATTACAAAAGACTTCATAGATCTTCAAAAATGCTTAGGCTAACAATTTCCTTGAATAATCAAACATTTAATTAATTCTTTGCCAATTTGGGATTAACCACTTTCTAAGAATGCAAGTTTTCATTAATGGAGAATGTTTAAAAGACACATATATACTTTGTTAATTACACATTAAGTTACGAAAAAGAAACATCTATATTCAAGTAATGAACCAGTTTGTTTGTAATACTTGCTGCTAGATTATATGTATGTGAAATAACTCAAATAAAATAATTCATAGAATAAATATAAGCCTACTTTATTCAAAGTATATTTACGTTATAGAGCATTTAATGTATACAACCTTATTGATTGCATAAGTTAAAAGTATTTGTCTGCGGTATACTTTCCTGATTTATGTTAAAATCTTATAAAAAATACAATTCCATGAATTGTTAAGTGACAGTATTTCGAAGTTATTGAAATTAAATTAACAACTATTTTTTCAAATGGGCATTTAAATATTTTTGGCTAAAATTTGATTCTGAACTTCCTAATGTACTTATAATTCGCTCAATACAATATTCCATCCAAAAATATTAAAAATGAATATTCATGTTCTTTTAAATGAATGAATAAGCTTCATATAAATATGTGTATTATTATCTTATTTTGCATTTTCAGAAAATACTTTAAATCAACAAGAATATGTTGATTGTTTCCGATTTTTTTTAGAATGCCCGGATGATTTTAGATTAATTAGGGATGCAAGAAGTGAAAGTGATAGCAACTTATACCATGGGGCACACAAAGTGAGTGGGCAATCTTGGACCCTACAGTGAAAGGATAGAGAGACACTTACTTAAAAAAAGAAACAACCAAGACCGAGCAAGGTTTAACTCTGGGACATATTGCTTTCAATCTAGGGTCACTAATCACTCACCCTCAGTCGGCTGATCATTTTAGATTTAAAATCACAAAATTTTGCACAAATATTTTTTAGAAAATTTATATTTAGAAAATAATAATTTTTTAAAAAAAGCTATGGAGAATTTTGAGATTCATTTTCATATAAAATTGAATTCTTTTGGTTTGTGTGTGTATGTGTGTGTTTGATTTTTTTGTAAATCTTTTAGAGAACTTGAAGTGACTGTTTAAAAAAAAATTGTGAACACCACAAAGTATTCGCAATTTTATTTGATTCTTCCTATGATTGCATCATTAATAAGAGCTTACGAAATAGCGATTTGTTAATTACTTCAGACAATTATTGCACATTATTAAAGCAACTGTTTGGTAGGGCCGTGGTAGCCTAGTGGTTAGGGCATTAGACTTTCCGGCCGGAAGGGCGGGGTTTGATTCTCAATGTGGCCGAAGACCCAACGAGTACATGCGATAAATGTGCTCGTTAAGTCTGTGGAATCGAAAGTCCTGGGGTTGGACATTGAGCAATTACCATGAATGAAATGGTCTGGAGAAATTTTCTTCTCCCGTCAGATCAATGTTAAAATTGAGAGAGTGAACTGTCTCTGGTGGTGCCATCTATCGGAAGATTTGAAGAGTAAAATCGTACTTTCAACTTCACCGTGCTCTAATTAAGCGAAATACACTCCCTATGGACTTAAATGCGCATAGTTAAAGTACAACAAGCTTGGCTTGTTTAAGTGTCGAAAGTAAAAGAACAACTGTTTGGTTAAACCTATACCAAATTTTAAATATATATAATGTAAAACTCCAGTAAAACCAATATAAGCATTTTAAAACATATTTAATTCTAAAAATGTACACATCTCTAATCAGTATTGGACAATTTATGTTAAAATCATTAACTCATGAGTTAAAACTATCACAATTTATCTTTGTAATATTTCTTCTGTTTTCCTAAATCAAAAGGAGCTGGTAAGGCATCCAACTAAGGAACCAGCTTGAGTGAGAACGTACTACAGTAGAATGAATCTAGGTGGGAAGTATAACGATAATTAATATTATATGAGCAATTATCGTTCTTATGGTACTAAATGAAAAAAATTACATGAGTTCTTTTTGTTAGTTTCAAATCTATTTATTAATAAAAAAAATCATTTTATAAAATCAAATTTTATTAACATTTTAAGTTCTTTCTAATCAATAACTCATCAATACTACAACTCCAGTAGAAACAGTAATTGCCATTTTTAAATCTTTTTAAAAATTTTAAATTCTAAGACTTTTTTAGAAATCATTAATACTTTTCTTAAGATTGTACATTACAAAGTAGGAAAAAATTATTTCTCTGTGAAATATTTTTAAAAAATTCAATATTTACTGAACATTTATTTTACCAGATTCAAAAGTTTCATATTTCATGATTTAAGTAAAATCTTAATGCGTTAGTTGAAAAATGTGTAGTGGAAATTCAATTTCGATTTTCGTAATCTTATATAATCAATAAAAATATATCTTTCAAAATCTTCTTTTAAATGTTAGTGAGTTACTTTAATACTTTAAATTATCTATGAGATTAATTTCATATCATTTGGTCTTATAAATGTATTTTACCTTCAAGTCATTATCAGTTTCCAATGGTTAAAGATAATGGGTAAAGACGGTCCATAAATATTTTCTATGAAAATCTTCCTCTGATAGTATTATTTAAAATTCATAATAACTAATACAGTAAAAATAAATTAAATTAATTAATACTATCATTAAAATATGATAGTATTATTTAAAATTCATAATAACTAATAGAGTAAAAATAAATTAGGAAATTATTTTATAAAAAATAAAATTAATATATCGGACCTTTTAAAGAATAACTATTTCACATACTTAAATATATATATGAAATAATGCAATCTATTTTATTTATCATCTAAAATCATATTTCAGAATAAAACCTTAGGAGCTTCTATATTACTTCGATTAGTATTGTGTTTGAAAAATTAATAGAAATTTAAATATTGTTTGTAAACTTATTTTTAAATTAATTTAATAAAAAATATTTTGCGTCAGCATGGAATGTTACAAATAGTGAAAATATTTAAAATAATGTTAAAATTGAGTTAAGTAATGATACATTTAAATGTCCAGAAATAATAAATTAAATCATATTTATAATTATTTGGGAAACCAGTCCTTTTACTATCTTGGAGAAAGACTCATTACTAAATGTGCTGTAAGCAACCAATTATCTCAGATCCTCAATTATACGAACCTCACGTTATCTGGCCTTTTCGAAAATAAATCACTGTTAAATTATTAGTAATTATGTTTCGTCTTTTTTGATTCAAGCTTCAATCTCGTTAGAGTAAATCATGCGTATAATTTTGTTGATCCAAGTCCATTAACAGATTTAAAACTATTCAAATACAATCAGATGTAACAAAACCTAAAAAAAGAGAATCATCAAATGTTACCACGAAAGGACCTTGACTCATATTCATTTGAAATTACTTGGCGCGATATTCTTGCACAAAATGATTTATTCATCGCAATTGGCATTAGACGATTTCAGAAGTCAAAATAATAACATATTTCGTTCACTTTTAATTGCAATTTTAGTCAGTATTTACAAGTTCTTGTTTTTATTTTATTATTTAATAGTTTTTCATGGTATCTTAATTTAACTATGTATTGGCTATCTTTAAGACAATTTCTTATATTGCGGGGAAAAAGTTAATGAGATAACAACAAATTACTATGTACATTATAAATTTAATATTTATAATACTTCTTATTGTCATATATTTATAATAAACATATATATATATATATATTATACATCAAAGATTAAGATATAAATTATCATATATTAATAGAATTTAGGTTAATTAGGATATCACTATAATAATTTATAATATGTTTCTTTTCCAATATTTAAAAAATGGCAACATTATAATGAAGGTATTTCACAAAAACTATTTAATATAAACAGTGTTTATGGAATAAAAATGTAATATAATTAAGAAAACATAAAATATTTACATTTTAAAAAAAAGATAAAAGGATCGTAATTTAAATAATTTTCTGTATATTATTTGTCTTCTTTTTTTATCCCTCAAAAATAATTTTTGTAAGTAAATTCCTTTTCTATATATATATATATATATATATATATATATATATATATATATATATATATATATGTAACATAAATTTAAATCTTTCCCAACATTACAGTGGCACTCTGTATAAGGCTTAAAGCGTTATTTATTTAAAGTATCATTGTAAAGTTGATCTTTATTTAGGCTTGTTCAATATAAGTATTTTTTGAATTGTACTTGAAATTGAATTTCACTGCATGTTACATTTGTATTGAAATTATGTTACATTTAAAGTGAAATTATGTTGATTTGAAATGAGATTATTTTATATTTGAGCTGAAATAATTTTACATTTGGGTTAAGATTATTTTACATTTAAATTCAGATTTTTACATTTGAACTAAGATTTTTACATTTAAACTAAGATTTTTACATTTGAACTGAAATTAAGTTATACATGTTGAAGCAATTGTTTTCGTGATAATAACTTTCGTAAGAGTGAATCACGATTCCACAGTTTAGCTATTTTATTAATTAAGAATAAATAAAATAAAATTTTTGTTGATTTTTAAGCGACAGGTACTGATTAATTAGCTAATAATAAAAAAGATTTATTGATTTGTTTAGTTATAAACTGATCAGCCATATCTGTATCTTATGGCAAAAAAATACAGAAATTAAAGCAAGAATCAATAGGCAATGATTAACGAAATAGTTTTGGTTTTTTAAAGAATTTAACATACAACTTTTCGCATCAAAATTTGAAAAATATCAATTTCAAATACAGCTTTTATATATGTTTCCATTTTTTGGTGTTTAATGTGTACCTTAATGTTTTATTTAAGGCATTTTATTTCACTGACTAGAAAAAAATCCTGCAAAGTAAAAAAAGTAGCGTTTTTTGTTATTGCTCAGAATTAAAACATTTAGACAAAAATTAGGTTTCGAAAATTATAACTCTTAAGTAAATTAGATATAAGTACAATGAAACACATTTTGTATTTTTTTTATACTAAATCCAAACTTTCTAATAAATAAATAAACACATTTATCAAATATATGTTCCTATTATTGAATAACAACTTGAATTAATTATATTTACGTTATAATGAAAAACATTTGGTTCCAAAATCATTGCAAATATTATAAATGCATGTATGCATATTTTAAATGAATGAAAAATAACTCGCAGATTCAAGCCTTGTTGTAGAGGAAGGTTAATCACCCATTGCCAACCGTTAAAGAAATATTTTCCTAGAGTCTGGTTAAAGAAGTTAATAATCAAGATTTCATTCTAATTTAAGGTTTCATTAAGTCTTTTATTAATACTTGAAGAATCAAATATTTTATAATTTTTGTTTAAAATATTAAAAATGCAATAAGAAAAAATTCAATCCAGTGATTTGCAGAAAAAATTTTATTTAGGGACTTTTTTGAATTTTTATGTGCAATTTATTTCCAAAATATATTTTCCGTATAAGATAGCAATTGTTCTTTTCTTAAAAACAAAGCCAGGTAATTAATCTTATTAGATAAATGATTAACATGATTCCCAGTTGCAACTTTTCTTAAGATGCTCTTGAAGAGTTTCTCCCTAGAGGATAATGATAAAAGATAAATCTTCAAACTTTGATAAGGAAAATTAATTTTATCAATTAACGTATAAGCATGATATCAAAAGTGCGCTTTCACTATAACTAAGTTTACAAGATCCATTTTCTCAAAATAAGATAATTCTGTATACTAATTGTGACGAAATAAACTACTTCAAATACCAGTGTAATTAAATGAAGTTTGAAGTTATTAATTTATTTTATATTTATGATATTTACCTTTATGTAATTAAAATATTTTCTTTATTTTTCATTAGTGATTCATGTTTGTTTGAACTAACGTTTTACTTTTTCTTTTAAAAATAAATTTAAATTACCCTCAGAAAATTAAATAATTCTTATTTTCAATTATAACTTTTTATGCTATACTGAATAATTTCCTACATAATACATTTATTGTTTTGACAATTTTCACTTAACTGCGTAAAGCTGGAATAATTTTTTAGATTAAATATTCAGGGAAGTAATAATAAAGAAGGGGATGAAATGTAAGAAATGAGAAATGACTAATGGTCAAGGGAATATTTACTTATAACTTAAGTAAATATTCATTTGAAGGTTAATGAAATAAAATATCAACTTTTAACAGTAAATGTATACATTTTTTTAAATTTTAGGACAATTATTTTTCCTATGAATATTTCATATATTTCTGATTGTTTACTCATCATTTATTTATGTTTGTACCGTCAGACCAATAGTAAAATATAATTAGTTAAGTTAAAGATTTAGAAATCACGTAATGTTTGTAATGAAATATCACAAATGGAAAAAAAGTATAATTTAGTCATTCCTTTATAATTGTTAAGTGTAAAATAATATTTCTTAACATTAGAACCATTGCTTATGTTTTGTAATAATTTTAGTCATAATTTTCGAGACTACAAACAAACGAGAATACAAGAGTTATAGGTAATTACTATATTATTATCATTTTAAGGAGAAATTTAAGTTATTTGGCATTTAATTTTTGTTTTTTTATAAAAATTATATAGTTGTAATACACATTCGTTTTGATTTATGGTATACATAATTTATTTTCAATTATTTTATCAGTCTTAATAAGTATACATAATTCGAAGTTTTTATGTGAAGCAGTTATTATTTGCAATTTGATAGGTAAGTTATTTTTAATATATATATATATATATATCAAAAAATTTTTTATCATTCAAATAAAAATTTTAACATAATTTGTAAATAATATTTCTAAAATTATTTAAAAATCATATTAAAAATACAAAAGTAGTAACGAAATATATTTAAGAAATTTCCACTCGTATAATATCCTGACTAGTTTTTTTCTACTTTGCATCTCTTTAATTTTATTTAATTATATCAAATTGTTTTCTGCATGAGATAGCAATTAATATCTTCCAAAAAAGGCGCACCATTGATTAATCTTATTAAATAAATAGAAGGCTTGAGTTACTCTGCAACTGTTCTTGCACTTGAAGAGTTTTGCCTAAGAGGATGAGGATTAAGGGTAATGTTTTGAACGCTCATTAGGAATATTAATTTAATTATTTAAGATATAACCATGTTTTCAACTGAGGATGCATATAACTTAATTTACAAGATCAGTTTCTTTGAAATTATGTAGCTCAGTACACTAGATATTTGAGACGAAATAACTACTTCAAGTACTGCTGTAACTAAATGAAGTTTGAAGTTATTCGATGAATTTTATACCTGTACTAAATAACTGTCGTGCAATTAAAATGAGGTGCACTTAAATAACTAAAAGTTATACAATTTCTGATATAAATGCATGAAAAATGCTTTTTTTAAGATATTAAAATTCATTTTTGTGCAAAACATTATTAACATTGTTTTTTACGCACATATTAAAATACATGTAGCAAATGGCGCTGTTTGAGTTTTGCTTTTTTATTTATTTTCAATAAATGTTAATGAAATAGAGGATTACTTAAAATTATATTGAAAAATTACCTAAAAATTAATAAATTGCGCTCTCAAGAATTTATATTTCCACAGAATATTACATCTTTGCTAAATATATAATATTTTACTGAAATATACATGTATAAATATACAATGTATATAAAAAATATAATTCATTTGATATATATAATATAATTCATTGAGAAATATGATATTGTATTGCTTTTGACAACTTATATATATATATATATATATATATATATATATATATATATATATATATATATATATATATATATATATATATATATATATATATATATATATATATATATGTTATTTATATTATTTATATAATTCTAGTATTACTATTACTTATTGTAACGGTAATTTTTTCTGTATATTAACCGTTATATGTAATATACAATGTTGAAATTAAAATTTTACAAAATTCTCAGTTAATCAAAATTGCGAGTAAATCATTAATTTATGACTCTGTTTTAAAATTAACTAAAAGAAAATGATATCTGAAAGAGATAGCCTTAACTGTCGGTTTGAACTGCTGTGAAAGTATCACAAACTCAATAAATTATCGTTTACTCGATAAATATAAAATGTGCTAATTACCCATAAAATTACCTAAAACACAGTATGACTATAAGTTTTTTCGTGTAAAAATAGTTGTTCACAAACAATTATTTTGACTTATAATTTTAGAATTATTCTTTTTAGTTATCTGTATTTATAAGAAGTGTAATTTAACTGGTTGGTAAAATCTTAATCGTTTGATTGATTTTGAATCTTATGTACCATATGTCTACGCATTTCTGTTACCGATTCGTAACTTTAAACTATTATCTAAGCAAGTAACATGTGATTTTATTTTTAAAATTAAGGCTTATACTGATCAATATTTAGATCCTATGTATATAGATAATCAATCATTTGATTGTTAACAAAATGTTTAGTAATTTTAATAAAATGCCTTTAAAGTAATTTCAGATTGGACTACAAATAACAGATATTAAGATTAAAAATAGTTTAAAAAATAGTTGGGGCTAAGTATAATATCCCTTCTTTTCATTTGAAATATTTAAAGTGTGATAAAGTGTTAAATACCATTTATGATTCCTACACTGTCACAAATATTTTTAAACATAATGTACCAAATTTCGTGGTTCGCGTAGATTGAGGGTCAATGAAATAAACTCTTAACAATCACAGGAATTTTATTTGTAGAACATTTTAAAAGCTGCTGGGAAAAAACAGCAGTTACAGCATTTACGAATCACAATTATACATTATCAATTCAACTGATTCAACGGTGAACAGCACCCAAAAACAGTGGTCTTCAAATATATCAGACAGACAGCTCGTATTCAATTGTCTATCACTGTCGCTCGAAACTCAGAAACCAACTCGGTCGATGGAACAGTGGTATTTATAACTTACTTGGCATGAAAGCCTAAATTCTGGAAGATTCTAGGCCATCTCGCTTAATAACGGCTCTAAAGCTTAGGTGGTAAAAGTTTCAGAATTTTACAATATACAACATACAATCTATTTCTAGCCAAATCTTGCCAAGTAGTTGCAAAAAATATCGCCTATTCAACAAGTATCTCACCAAGTGGTAACCAAATTACCAAATCACTAAAAAAACAGTTAACGTAAGCCTACTTCGCTCAATTTTTGTCCCAGAAGCTGAGTTATTTACCTGACTGAGATATCTCAAGAAGAAAACAAAAAAAAATTTACAAACTTCGTAACAATAACACTTGATAAAAATGCATTCATAATCTTGACAATAAAGTCATTATTATTTTGTTACGATTATCATCACATTCCACAATATGATCTATATTTCTGCAATTTTCGGAAAAGGGGAGTGTATATGTTTAGTATTAAGTTGCTAAATATACAGCATATGTTTCAGTTTCTTTGTTAATTATTTAGAAATCTCAATGAACCACATGCACATAATAAGATACTATATAATTCAATTTATCGATATTATTTATACCTGAAGCTTTATTTCATGAACACAAAAGATGAAAAATGTATTTTTATTTCTAATAATAATATTTTAATTATAAATATAAACTTTGTATGCGTTAGAAAAAAATAAACAAAATTTCAGTTTAAATATAATACAAATATATGAATTATCACTAAATTTATATATTTTGCACAAATTGCAAGGTTTAGTGACATTTTATTGCACTGAAATAATCGACAATATAATGCTAAACGGTCATGTAACTGAAAAAAAAAATTCGTTGAAATTTTGGTAAATAAGCCCGAAAACTTTGTTTCGTTATTTACAAAAGTTATTGCAAAACATTTTGGGCGGAAATGTGAGTGATGAGAAAAAATCATTGATTTAAGTAACTTTTATTACATATTTCTCTAATTTTTTTAAAAAACATAATTTATGCCATGGAAAATACAAACAAGCAAAAGTTAAACTTTTGTATCTGAGGACAGTTATAAACATTCAAGAGAACAATAGAATTAAAATTCCCAATTTTTTCAAAGCTGATTTGTTCAATCCTTTGTAAAAAAACCAGTTTAGAAACATATAATCTTTATAGTCTCAGATTCATCACGCTGAGTATAGTCTGTATATGAGAGGGTAATTCTAAATAGCACAGAATTGGCTGGCAAAAACTTTGACAAGCTTAGAACTTCCAAATATCTTTTTACTGAGATTTCATTAATAGTAAGATTTACTTGAAAATGACACCTCATCGACAAATCAGACATGCATTGGCTTTGCATTTTGAATTTCCAATATCAGCTGAGAGTATATTTAACATATCATAAACATCATCATGAATCAAGAAAGATATCTAAATATGAATAAATATAAAAATGATTTCTACAAATGTTATATAATAAATATGTAATGTTTTTAACATAATAGCAGAATAGGAAATGCAATCAAAAACAACGAAATAAGCAGCATGATAGTTGAATTGGTAGCTTAAAAAAATTTATCCCATAAAAGTGTCTGCAAAATCTGCTGCAAATTACTTTTAATGTTTGATTAATTTTAATATAAAAATCCATTTTTAACTGGATTTAAATGAGATTTTAATTTAGTCTCTTTATCAAAATTGTTTTAGAAAATTATGAGTATATTACTACTAAATTAAATGCAACTATATATATATATATATATATATATATATATAATATATATATATATAATATATATTATATATATATATACATATATATATATATATATATATATATATATATATATATATATATATATATATATATATATATATATATATATATATAGAATTAAATAAGTAAAGTTTTTATGTAAAGACAAAACTATCAAATCCCTGAACTATTTGCACAAAAAATGTTCGTAAAATATAGTTTATCTTAATAGAAAACTTATTTCAAGAACTAAAGTTCAGCTAATTAATGTCGTACTTAAAATCGAAACTTTAACTTCACATCAATTTTCTCTTTCGTCCAAAAAATGTCCTTAAGAGTAATAACGAAGATAAATTGCCTCCGTCATTTGTGGTGAAATCAATATGCTTTTATTTTAACCTTGAAAGTGCCAACTCTAAGTATGATTGAGCGTCTAAAATTAGTCTTTGTGATATAATTTCGCAATAAAAAAAAACTACAAAAATATCTACCATTAATACATGCAAGTTAAAATCTAGAAACTAGTTCTATCTATAAAACAATTTAAAGACGTAATTAGATATGTTATTTATAAAAACCTGTTATATTTTCTGATACCGATTTTAATTTTTAGCGAATCGTAATGCCCAAACTTAAAACTCGGTTTAATTTGTTTGTCACTTTATTATCAATCATTGCATTCATTGGCAAAGTCATCAAACTTTTGAAATTTAATATATTCTTTTAAGCACTGTAAAATTAACGCATGAAGGAAGAACCGAATCAATTCAGAGCACTAACAGCTGAGTTCCAACCTCTCTGATAAAATTTAATATTATAAATAACATGACATTAATGTTTTATATAGTTTATATTTCAATGCAAAAGAGCACTCATATCGAAACCCTCTTCTTGCCTTGGACTCAGTGTGTTCGCTGTTTGATCAACCTAGTATAGTCTAATGGCTAATCAGATGGGATGAGGAACCACAACATATTTTAATACTTTATTCAGTTTGCAATTTAATTATTTGGTGTAAAGTAATTAGTTAATGTACTATGTAAAAATAATATAAAGTTTTTTGTAAAACTTTAATAATTCTCAATGTATAATAACTAAACTATATTTACAATATTTTAGCTCAAAAGACGTTAATTGTTTGCATATTAGTAAACGACAGTTAAATTTCATATAATTCAAATTCAATTCAATGATAAAAATGAATTTTAAAAACTTAATTAACTTTTTTCGGCGATTAGAATTTTGGTCCTGAAATTACAAATTCATAAATTTAGGATAATTTATTTTACTCATGAAATTTAAAACAGTAAATTAAGAGATTTTTTTTAAAAAAAGAGAAGTAAATAAAATCAAAAAACCAATTTAAGTATAGTCATTAAATTATTATTAAAAATTTTAATCATTAAACAACATTTAAAAATATATTTCAATAAATAATTAATGACTTCCCTTAAAATGATTTATTTTAGTTTAATTTATTCACCAATGAAATTATTTTCTTAAATTATTCATCAGTTTTCTGCTCTAAATCTCACAAAAAAACAAAATTACTATTAATTAGAAATAAATTAAATATTAATTAGAAAATATCATTTTATAAAGATGAAAAAAAATTAAAGTAAAAATCATTTTATTATACTTTAAATACTTAAAGTCCTTTAATCACAATTGCAAGTGGTAGGTAATTAATTCATCAATAGAAATTAAATTATGTATACAGCAGCAATGTCCACATGATGTCTTCTTAATTACTTAATTGAAATTTCATCTATATATTATTAGTTATTTAATCTAATGTAAATATTATCATAAAAAAAATTGGTTATAAATATGTCGCCAGCTGGAACTCAAAAATTAAATTCAACGAATAAAATGTGTAATTTATAATATAATAGGTGTAAGGTTATGATGTTTAAAATAAATTTTTGTCTGATAATGACTGATTAAGTTGAATAAATAATTACTAATCACCAGTAAGTATTGCAGTTCTGGAAACATATTAATTACTGTAAAAAATAAAATATTTTACAACATAACAATAAATAAAACTATAATAAAATCGTTTTCAACAATTTTTATTTTTGGCATGTTCTTGAAAGTATTTTTAAAATACAGCGTAGAAAAAATAGTTTCTGTAATGAATAAATCAACAAGAAGTCATTTCAAAGAAAGAGCACAAACTTTTAGTGGAATATATTTTGCATTTACATAATTTTGATATGCAAAATATCAAAATGTTATAAATGCAAAAAAAAAATGTTTTCTAACATTGCTTCTTTCTGTTTCATTTTCTTCGTTTCTTAAACTGTTTCTTATTAAAAATACTTAATATAATATATGATGAAATAATAACTTAAAATATATATATATATATATAATCTGCCTTATTTTTTTTTTACATTTATATCATTAAAAGTCGATAATTAATCACTTAGTTTAACCAAAGGTTCTTTTTTCTGCAAAAGCCATGCACACTATTTTTATTAAGCTATTATTTGTTCAAGAAGTGTTTAAACAACTAGTTTTTTAAAGAGTTTATAAAAGTAATTATGATATATATAATTACATTAAAAGAAAAATTGTATGCAATTTAACTAATATAAAAAATATAAATTATACAATACTGGAATTTAAAATTGCTACACCAGGAAGAAATGTAGATAACAAAATGATATTTATTGGACAAATATATTATACTAGAAATAATAAGTGATTAAATTTTTAAAACATTTGGCTGGATAGATCCTGAGAAATCAGGACCCATAACAACCACCTCTGGCAGAAATAACAGCAGTTATACGCCTGGGCATTGAGTCAAACAGAGATTGGACTGCAGGTACAGATGCCCATGCAGCTTCAACACGATGCCACAGTTCATCAACCGTAGTGACTGGCGTTTGGTGACGAGCCAATCTCTCGGCAACCATTGACCAGATGTTTTCTATTGGTGAAAGATCTGGAAAACGTGCTGGCCAGGGCAACATCCAAACATGTTCCGTATCAAAGAAGGTCCGTACAATACCGGCAACATGCGGTCGGGCATTATCCTGCTGAAACGTAGGATTTCGCAGGGCTCGATTAAAGGGTAGAGCCACGGGTCGTAACACACCAGAAATGTAACGTGCACTGTACAAAGCACCGTCAATGCAAACAAGAGGTGACCGAGATGTGTACTCAATGGCACCCCATACCATCACGCCAGGTGATGAGCCAGTATGACGATGACGAATGCACGCTGCCAGTGTGCGTTCACCATGATGCCGCCAAACACGGTTGCGACCATCATGATGACACAGAACCTGGATTCATCTGAAAAGATGACATCTCGCCATTTATGCGCCCAAGTTCGTCGTTGATCACACCATTGCGCTCTTGTCTATGACGCAGCGTCAAGGGAAGCCACAGCCATGGTTTCCGAGCTGAGAGTCCATACTGCTGCAAACGTCGTCGAACTGTTCGTGTAGACACTTGTTGTCTTCCAAACGACCCCGTTTCTTGACTCACGGCTCGTGACGTGGTTGCACGATCCATTACGGCCATGCGGATAATATGCCTGTCTTCTCGTCTACTAGTGATAGGTGGCCGTTGAGATCCCGCATGGCGTTCCGTATTACCATCCAGAACCCATCGATTCCATATTCTGCTAACAGTCATTGGATCTCGACCGACGCGAGAAGCAATACTGCGATAAGATAAACCGCAATCCCGGTACGCTACAATTTGACCTTTATCAAAGTCAGAAACGTGCTGGTACGCATTTCTCCTTCTTACACGAAGCATCACAACCACTTTTCTCTAGGCAACAACGTTCAAATGCAATTTTTGTATGAGGAACCGGTTGAACAATTTCCTCATTTAAACACAATATAGGTGTCGCTACTGGCGCCTGCTTTGTCTGAATGCGCTAAAAAGCTAATCATTTGCATATCACAGCATTTTCTTCTTTTCCTATAAATTTCACGTCTGTAGCATATCGCCTTCTCGGTGTAGCAATTTTAATGGCCAGTAGTGTATATACTATACATACATACATACATACATACATATATATATATATATATATATATATATATATATATATATATATATATATATATATATATATATATATATATATATATATATATATATATATATATTGATTATCTAAATTTAGTGATTCTTTCAGATGCATTCTACAATTTTTCAATTATAAAAAATGTGAAAGTTTTTCAGTTCTATTTGCTTATTTAAGATTATATCGTCGTTCAAATTAATTATTAATTATCTTCTTTATTATCTTCATTGAGATAATCAATTACCTTCTTTTAAATAATTTAAATTCTTGAGTAAAAGACAATTTTTACGATTCGCTGTTTATTATACTTGTTCTCTGGAAACTTCCTGAATTTAATGCTAGTTATAGTTTTATGTTATCCTTAAAATTAGAATTGCTCTTCAGATTTCTTATAACAACTAATTTTTATTGAACGAAAATAATATTTGCCAACATTTTGGTCCGGTTTCGCTTGTCAAAGGCAGTAAAACAATCGCCAATGAATTCTCCAGAGAATTAAAAGTTTGATATGCTTATATGATGCACTGTTGTGTTGTGTATCTACCGCTTTACGTAGATAGTGAACTGTATTCAGTAGCAAGAACTCAGAAACCTCGTAAGCAAATATCCTAATGTGTTCGTAGAAAACAGATGTGCAACCCCTTACAAATCTTATTATTTGGGAATATCTTATTAAGAAATAATCTTCTGATACTTGTGTATATTTATATTAAATATTTTATTAAATAATTTATAACTTATTATTGCAAAAATGAGTATTTTTCCAAAATGGGAGGTAAAAGTAAAACAGAAAAGTACTTATATCATCATTCAAGCGAATGGATAAAAACGCTAACTTTAATTTCAACTATTCTAATTATTTGAGAAATCTTAAATTCTATAATTTATAAACATGATATACAATTTTAACTAATTACTTTGTTCTAGAATATGCAATTAAATTTCTATTCATTGATAGTTCTTAAAATTTTTTAACCAATTCTGAAAATGATCCTTATTTTTTTATTTTTTTCTTGCATGAATGGGTTGTGAATGGTTGCCTACCCTATAAACGGTTACCTATGGCATTTGTGTGCTTAGGAAGCCGGTCTTAACAACAAAATATGCCATCTTTCACAAAGAGCTCAGTTGGAAAAGTGAAGAAGTGAACCCCATAGTTCCAGCCTAGCTGTGTGTGAGTAGCACACGACAACAACAACAACGTTAATGAAAAATAATGTCTATGTCATCCTCAATTTGAAAATGTTTTTAAAGAAAAGCATCGCCTTTTAGACTTCAATACTGATTTCTACCTTTTTCCTTTAACTATGGACAACATTTATAAAAGTAAATGCTAAAAATTATGATGAAACATGAAAGAAACACGGTTTTTTTTTAATTCACATCCATTGATAATACTCTTTAGCATCTAATTACAAAATTTATAGCTGAAATACATTAAATAATATAAAAATTCAGTATATTATTTCCAACTTAATTTCATAGATATTCGAGAAAATCTTCACAAATATATCTCCATTTCTTTTTGTACTTGCCCGAAACTGGATTCGAACACAGGACCTCCCTATCCGCAGTCAGGCACGCTGACCACTAGATAAGTTGGTCGGCTCCGTTTTAAGTGTCTTACAGTATTTCTTATTAATATATCATTGTATAATACACATATTTAAACTTTACGAGAGCTTTTTGTAACTATTAAATTTTTAACTATTAACGTATTAATTTTAGTTTTTCAGATTTCAATCCATTATGTCAATAATATATTAGATTATTATTGATGTTATCATTGATTTTCATTAATAAATCATTACATAAAATACGTCTTGTTTTTATTCCTGTTCAAGAAAACTTTTTTTTTTTCCTACATAATTTGACTATTTTACAATTGTTATTCAATTTAGCTTTTGTTCGTTATTCTTTAAGCAAAATAGTTTTATTTTGTTTCCTCACAACAATAACTCTTAAACTATGTGGGTGTATTTGCGCAACATTTATTTAGTGCTTACTTTAAGTATTAGAGGTGTATCTATCCCTGTTTGTAAAGGATCTTTTTCTTTTTTCGTGAAGCTGCATGCATAAGAACTTTTTTTAGAATAATCTATTTTGCCTTAGAAAATAAAAATTATTTTAAAATACATAGATTTACAAGAATACATCTTATCTCACCTTTTTTCTATACTTTTAAAATACTCCTAACAAGGTAGTAACAACTGAACTCTGTGCTGGAACAAATAAAATCTTATAATCTGACAGGCCCGAAATCTTTTACGAAAAGGATTGTTGGCATGATTTTGGTCATTCGAAATCCCCTAAAATAATAAGGTTCTGAATTCCTACAAGTTCAAGTTTCTTCACCAATTAAAAATAATGTGATATTAGAAATATTTTACTGTTAAGAAATGAAACTGATTGATGTAAAAAATCATATGTTTCTCTTTGATAATATTTTTTCTAAAATATTAAATTTGTTTTATAGAATCTGTAAGAAAAATATCTGACTTCAGCGAAGTATGTAACAAAATGTTTTGTTTGAAAAAGTAATTAATTAGTTTTTTCAAAATATAAAAGTTTTTTATCTAAAAAGATAAATATACTTGATTTTTGTGATTTTGTTTCCTGACAAAAATAACAACACAAACATGACAACAAAATTAATGATAAAGATTATGTTAATGTTATACATTTTTATTTTTCGTTTTTGTTTGTTTCAGTATAATTTTGAAAATATATATATTCGTGCTATAAAGTGCATTCTTAACTCTCATTAATTATTAAGTAAATCTTTATTGCATCATAATCAAATGATTTGTTCACTTTTTTCACCAAGGTAATATAAAAAAAAGTGCAACAATAGCATGAAAGAAAATAAGTTATTCTTATTTGTATCGCGTTTTACTTGAATCAACAGTACCAAATTACAGAACATTTTTATTTTACAATCAATGATAAATTTCAAAACTTCTTATAATAGCTACAAAGATAACTTTGTTAGATTTTATCATTTATATAATAGGGAAGTTTTTATAACTATGCATTTGAAATTGAAGTAACTAATACCTAATTTTTTTAAAAATAAAGTTGCAATCACGTCAAACTTCTGTGTTTGAGAGAAATACTACATTCAGTCAGGAGCAAGGAAGATTAATTGCTGTTTTGACTTTAGATAACATCGAAATGCTTTGTTACTTTTCCACACCATCACAATTCTAATCATGATAAAGCAAGAAAGTTAATCTTTCTGTAATTTTTCAAGGTAAAATTATATAAATATATATAATAAACAGGATTTGGTACTTGTGACTACCATTTGCTCTTCTACAATACTTTTACCTTGATATTATCAAAAATGTTAGTAAGAAAAAAATCGTTGTACTATTTTAGCATTTATTACCGAAAATATACTTTTAATATAAAAGCTCGTCATGAATTAAATTTTATCACCGTAACAATATATCATCAAAATAATAGCGATATATATCCGAAATAGTAAATTTATAACCTACTTTTAAAAATTCAGTAAACATCTATAATAATTGATTAAAATTTAAATAAATATCAAAATTTAAATTTAATAAAGACATGTCAATTAATCACTCAATATTTTATTAGTTAAATATTCTGTAGAAAAATTGCTAACATGATTTTTAATAATTAGAATAAAAATAATTACGGTTAAAACTAGTCGTAAGTAGAATTACGTAACTGTTCACTGAAATATACTTAGAATAATGGAAAGTTAGAAGAAAGAAAATGTTGCATATAGAAAACAAGTCTAAGAATATTAATGTGAAAGTTTCAAATTTAAATATAAATAATTTTGATATGTAGATTTCATTCAAATATAAGAAATTGAAAATAATTTTTTCGAAACATTAATTAATAAATACTCTTACAGTATATATTTACAAAGGTTATTTAAAGAATAAAAAATCAATAATGTGAGAGACCAAAATCATTTCTTAGAATCCTATTAAAAATAAGTTAAAATTGCCACTTTTATTAAATTGTTTTAATATTTTAAGCACTCACTTAATAATTTCAATACATGTACACGCTTTTTATTTTTTTTTAATCATTATCATTTTCAAAATGTTGTATAATCCATGCTACTAGGATTCCAAGTTTTCAGTACATCAGGGATAAAAGTTGCTCAAGGCAATTTATATAATGGGGTAATCTGTGAATATACCAATTCTCTGCTTGTGTTTCTTATTAAAATGAGTGTACCTTTAAGTTAACCTCTTTTTTTTTTTTTTTGGTTTGTTACTTAACTCGTGTTTATATTTACATTCTTGTAGTTTAAATACATAAAAAGACATATTGAACATTTCCTTTAAAATATCAAAAATCGATTAATAATTTATCATTGGTTAATAATAATAATAGGTTTGTGAAACAGGTTCAAGAAAATGAACTAACAATTTGAATGCTTACAGTGAGTTATTTGTTTTAAATGAAAATGAAATAAAGACTTATAGTTTTTATAATGATGACGTGTTTTTGAATCCGTAAATTATCATATTTTTATCTGAATTTAGGAAATACAAAAATATATATTGAGATGAATCAAATCACCTTCAGATATATATGTACATATATGAAATTTTTAAGAAATTATTTTTAGTAAAAAAAATGTTTTCAAATTTTTAAAAAATAAAAAAATACATATTTTACATATAATGCTAGTTTCAAAAATTTGATAAATTTTTTATTTTTGTAAATTACCATATTAATTTTTAAAAAAACCATAAAAACCATAAAGACTATTAAAATATTCTACTTGATAATTTTAGTCATATATTATTATGTTCTAACTTATATTAAACAAACTAACTATCCTTAAAGCAACAAATGCAGCAAAAATAGTGGCACATCCTGTTAGTTATTTTGTGCAGCTAAGAAGAACGTATAGACTGCAATACTGTTGTTTGTTTGCAATGTCTTCCTCAAACAAACTATTTTCGAAGATTTTCATGTTTATTCGTAGAGCACGTTTCTTACAAAGCAATAACAAATTTTTGTAGTTCCAAAAACCTCATCGTGATTATAAATATATATATATATATATATATATATATATATATATATATATATAAATATATATATATATATATATATATATAAAGCATATTTTATTGAAGTTTTATTTGAAACATATTTGTTGGATTCACACTTTGCAAATAATGAATTATAGCAACAATTACAAATTTACTAAACTTATAATATATTTAATTTTTCTTAAAATTATGTTATGCATTGAAAATAAAATGGATAGGAAAAATAATGCAAGGAAAAAAACGTTGTATTACAATAATAGTATTCAAAAAATGCACAATAAAATTTATTATCCATCTCATTGTAGCTTTGAACATCAGTCAAATGTTTGATTTTGGATATTTAGAAACCTTCAAAAACAAATTTGCATGGTTATATATTAATCAGCAGATTTAATTATAAAGATTGAAGTCGTGTTGATAAAAAAATTTAATTAATCAATCTATTGCAGTTTATTTTGAAATGGAAACATATGTTTCCATTTGAAAGATATGTTACCATTTGAAGTTTTCATCTTTCCATTTTTTTTATTTATTGAAAATTTCTCTATAAATAAAAGAAATTTTCAATACATTTGCAAAATTAACATTTTCATCATTGGTTAGCATTTTTTAATCAATTCAGACTTCCTTTACTTTTCTTTTAAATAGATGTTTTATTGAAAAACTATTTTTAATTTTTAAGCAATTAATAAAAATTATGATATAATTCGATACTAATACATTTAATAGAATTGTTATAACACTTAACTTATTGGAAAAAAATCTCATGATTTAATATATTTAAAAATTTCAATTCCTGTATCAATTATGTATTCATTATTTAATGAAATATTGTTTGAGTTTTAATAGAAATGTTTTTTTTCAAATTATTGATAGTCTAAAAATGAATAATTTAAAGTTTAGAGAAAATAAAATCAAATAATATTATAAAAGAAATGTGATAATTAGAAATAAACTACATTAAACTATAAGTCTTATAAATCCTGTACTAATGTGAAGTCTTTAAATAAAATCGTATAAATATAATGCTTTTTTGTTTTTATCTTATACTGTTTCTAATAACACATATAAATGTCAAGAAAATTTTATTTCCATTATTTTTCAATTTCTTTTTTCCCGCTATTTGTAAACGTTATTCTAAAGATGAAAATTTTATCGTCTTAAGTAACTAAAATTGCACGATGATTTGGAATTGTCCTTACTATAGAAAAAAATTTATATTGCCCTGATATAGAAGTACAAGAATTTATAACAAATTAAATTTCACACACACACACACATGTTGATGAAATACCATGACTATTATTGAATCACTTCTTTAAGGATGAAGAAACAAAGATCATAATAGCAAGGAAATATCAAAGTAATAGAAAAAAAAAAAAGAAAATATAGAAGTATAGAAATCAATTAGATAAAATACATTTTTTAAAGAGCTGAAGTTTGATTTTTTGATTGGGTAACGTCGATTCAAACTTTAAACTCTTCATTGGATCGATAAATATATGTAGCAAGTGTGTTTGGAAACTAAACACTGAGGGTTACTCGTCCACTTAACCAATACCAAACTCTCGCACCCAAGAGCCATTGATTCTTAAAATAGATATGGACACTGTAGACCTTGGATATTGTATGGGTTTCTGTCATGCTATTGAGATTAGTTCAGCTGAAAAATTTATTAAATATTGTAATGCTTAATAGCGACAAACTTTCATTACTCATATAAAGATAACTCCTGTCTTGCTTACTAACTTTTAAGAAACTATTTCTTTTGTGCTTTAATGTTAAACAAAATGCTTTACTGGAAAGTTTAGAGACTGACACTTAAATTTTTAAAAAATTTATCGTAATTAAAACACAGATTAAGTTATCTAAACATGTTTCCGTTGGACCATTTTCATGCTTTACCCTCATAAGGAAAATATTCTTTCCGTTAAAATAAGTTTTGAATGAAGATACAAAACGTCCTAATTAAATTTTTATATAAATGATAGCTTATATATATATATATCATACAAAGCATAAATTACCATAAGAATTTTAAATTTTGAGATTTTAAGATCTAATATACCTGACGTATATTTAATTAGATCAGTAATATCTGTTTAAACAATTCAATAGTTTGGATTAACAATGTATTTCATATCAGTAATGTCTGTTGTATATTTCATTGGATCCGGTATTTGTGCTTCAGAATTCAGCAGCTATTAAAATTGACATGACATGTAAAAGAGAAATATAGTATATATTGAACTAAGTATGGAATCAGTTGATTGATATCAGGAAATATCTTAAATTTATTCGCTGAATTGCATAGGAAGATAACATTTTTAATTAAATTTGTAGCTTAAGTTCTTGATGTGTATAGATATTAGATCAATTTCAGAGCAAACCGAAATAATTTAAGAAAAAATATATACTCTTATAACCAAAAACCATAATTTAGCGTAAAAAATTCAAATATTCTGTGATCTATATTTTAATATTCTTTAGTTTATATTTAATATTTTTCCTAGAATATATAATGGTTATTTCAAAGTTTTCTGTTTATATTTCATGCAATAAATAAATCTGTGATTTTTTCAATGATAAAATTTTGTTTATAAGTTTTGTTAAATATATATAAACAGCTCAGCAAAGAAATATACATTTTATATCCTCTAAATAATTATAATAATTTTTGCATTGAATTGATAGGTCATAATTTCCTTATGTTTTCTCCAAATGTTTAATAAAATTATATTAATGAAATGTGAAATGAAGTTTGTATAACTTATAATTAAAGTAAAACTATAATTTATTATTCAGTAAATTAGTCGATGTTTTTTCTTAAGAAATGCATATATGTATAGTTTAACTTTTGTTTCCTTTAAAATACAAAACCTTTTTATTTTCTCGAATACCTTTATTTCTAAACATCAGAAGCTATCAACTAATGGAAAGTGGAACCTGTTATTCCATCAAGGAACCAAAACTTTTCCATCTAGCTTTTTCGAGGAATGAAACAACTAATGGAAGGTACCTTTTTAAGCAATTTACCCCTCTTAACTTTGAACTTAACTTATCCGTTCTAAAAAAACTGTAAAAAGCTCACTTTTGTAATACAAAAATTTTTTGCTTGGAAGAAATTTTCAAATTGGATAGAAGAAGTCTTAGACGTTATATCTACTTTCTTCTTTGTGAGTGTTGTGAACTTTTGAACTTGAACAATGGTATCAAATGCGTAGAGTTGCTCTTAAGGGGACTAAAATATCGACAATACGTGTGAGATTAAGATTTCCCTTCTCTATATATTTTCTTATAGGAAAGAGCTTTGGAGATATTTTTCACTCAGTGGAATTTAAGAGCAAAATATAGCTTAGACCTGCTGTTATGAAGAGAAAAAAAATACAAATTCACTAATATTGCATTTTCAAAATATGCATCGTTATTTTCAATTATTCTTAACTTCTTTTTTTCAATAATTTTAAATCCTTTCTCTACTACTGATTTCTCTTTTATTCGCAGGATGATTCTATTAGTTTCAGTAGATCCTTATCTAAATTTATTTTTGTAAAATGTACATATATATATATATATGTATACTATAATTTTAATAATATTGATTTAAATACTTCATTTTTTGGCAGGCTTGACATATAAATACGAAAATTAATGTGATTTATTATGCAGAAATTTAATTATCATGAAACTTAGGAAAGGGTTATTATAAATTTCAAGAATTTTGATTTCATAAATATATTTATGTAATTGTTGTTATTGTCATATGCCAGCTAGACTGGCAATATGGGTTGCGCTGCTCCACTTTTCCAACTGAACTATATTTTGGTGTGGAGTCCGACTTCCGCAATACGCACATGCCATAGATACCCGTTTATAGAGTCGGCCACCATTCACAATCCATTCCCTTAAAGAAAGGACAAAGACAGGCCAGAAAGAGAGAGAAAGTACATCCGTGCCCCGAACTGGGATTTGAATCCAGGACCTTCCTATCCGTATTCAGGTACGCTGACCACTAGACAAGTTGCGTGGCATTTATATAGTTAACGAGGGAAAGTAAAATATATTGGGTTATCCGCATTAATTACATGATTTTAACTTTTAAAATGTGTTAAAAATCTAAACTAGTCAATATTTTTGTCAGTGGAATAATTACAGTTAACTATCTAGTTTTATTGTGTTTTTCATTTTTTATTCTACAATCCAAACAATTATGATGTTTATCTCTGTTTTGAATAAGGACATTCGTTCTGCAACATCTACTCAAATATTCCCTCACAAATCACCGACATTTAAAGAAATCTACTAATATACCACCCATCAGTTTTTTTTTTTTTAAAAAAATGCGTCTTTTAGGCTATTGTGATTGGAAATCAATTTCACAAACATTATAAAGCATCTTATTGATCATGGATGTAATGTTCAAATAGCCCATGGCAGAAGGGTAAACATCAATCTCATGGGATTCGCACTTCACATAAGAATCTTTTCAATTACAAAAACGAACAATATCAAAATTATGTATTATAATCATATAGAGCGTTTATTTTTACATTTTCTTTATCGTATTTCATACAATCATGATACTATAATAGAGGTACATAGCATTAACGATAATAATTTAAGTTACGTTAAATATAATTTTACGTAGTTCCATATCATCTGTATATAAAAGCATTTTAGATAAGTATCAATTTCAAATTTTCAACTATGAATTAATACATAAAAGATTTAGATTATTTTTTCATAAATATCTTGCTGCCGAAGAAAATGGCGTATTTTTAATTTTCAGGCATGTACTCAAATTACAGATTTATTGAGCACCTTCTTTGTAAATAAATTTGAATTATGGAGGGGCACCAACCCGATAACCAATTGGTGCAGTACGGTTTCCCTTTTTTCTGCTAAATACTAAATAAAAAAACTGAGTTTTTAATTATAAACGTTGTAACATAATTTTATGGTGTTCAAAATATTGTAATCAGCACAATAATGTATAGTAATCTTGCTGGAGGGAAGTTGAATTGTTAATACTTTGCCATTCAACTCAAAAGCTCATGGTTTAACCGTGAATATTTAGAGATATTTTTTAAAAAATGTATTTGAAAATGAAATTCCTAACTGAATTAAATCTCAGAAATAACCATTAAATGAAAAACTAGTGAATCAAATATTATAGATCCTTCACATTTTAACAAATAAATTTATCAAACAGAAATTTTATGAAATGACAAATACTTGGTGGAAACGGAAGCACATTCAAAAATGTTAAAATTTGATGTTATGATTTTATGTACTAAATTTAAAAGACAATTTTGTTTTTCAAAAAATTTGAAATCTGTGAAAACGTTATTATAAATAGGTGATGAAAAATAAAATTTCATATACAAAGATAAAAATTATTTAAATCTTAATATTTACGGGTAATATATACTTTACGATAACACTTTTTTTACTACAAATAGCTGTTATTTTTTCATCACCCAATTTCTCTAAGTAACGACTATTGAATTTGATTGTCTCATTCCCATATTATTATTGCTTGATGACAACTCACAGTAAATCTCCGTTTAAGGCTATTTCAGCACTATTGAAAAAAATGTTATTAAATTAAAAAAAATATGAAAAGTTTTTACAAAAAAGAATTATATTATTTTATTTCAAATTTAGAGTAAGAAAAAATATTTGCTTTAAAATTTTTATTTTTTTCTGTTTCGCATGTAGTTTTAAATTATATATTTGCAAAGTACTCATTTTATTAATTTTTGTGATTAATACTCTCAAACAAAAAAAAACCGGGAATTCTTAAATATTTCATCAATATATATCGTACTTACGCCACACCACTCTTTCTGGGAAAAAATAAACACCCGATGTTTTGATTTTACGAAACTAAAGCGTACTATTCTTCAGACTATTTCTGTGAAATAATATTCACCCAACGTTTCAATTTTTCGCCAAATATTGGAGCCACGTTTGTGATAATCTCACATATTTCATATTTTATATTAGTGCAAACTGTAAATTAATAGTTATGTTTTTTGTAACAGTGCTAATGTAAAAGTTTACGCTTTAAATTTAGCATTTAAATTTAAAACGTACATGTTATAAAAATAACATAAAATACGCGCTTGTATATAAACATAATAACAATTTTTCTACTTTTCTTTTCAAATACAAAATATTCTTAACTTCTATTGTTTTGCTTTATGTGTAGGAATGATGTTTAATGTTAAGCCACATCAATACTGACATTACTTTTTTGACGGAAATGGCCTATGGCATATAATGTGTATCTCTTAGTTATTTATATTTTCTAGTAATTACGAATTATGGTCACTTGGTGATAAGACATTTTTGGTGGAAAAGTTTTGGTGGGATAATGCGTATAACTCGAAGTTATTTATATTTTCAAGTAATCACGTATTATGGTCATTTGACTATTAATCTTTTTGGTGGACACATCTGTGGGATAATACCTAAATACTTAATATAACACATTAGTTTATCTCATATATATATATATAAGTATGTATATTAAATTATTGATTACTAGCTCACTTTAAAATATAGATGTAACGTTTTTCTTTCTATTCAACGATAGATGATTTGCAAGATATTTATGCATGTAACTTCTTGCAAATTTACTTTTTTATATTTTTTTAACTGTAATATTCAGAGGTCATTGGAATTAGCATCAGTAACTAGAAGAACCAAACTACAATAAGTATGCGAATGTGTCTTAGAAACCAATGGGTTCTAATCTTTCTCTTGTATATTACAGTGTAAATAGCTTTGGATATGATGTTTTTCATGAAGAATATGTTTATTATCTTACATAAATTAAACATGAAATGTTTTCTCATCATTTTCTTTATGAAAGTTTGCTAACAGAAATTTTAATATTATTAAGAAACTAGTTTCTACTTTTAAACTTGTTGATATAATGTGAATATAAAGAATTGGATACTGATAAGAACTCGAAACTGTTAAAAAAAAAGTAAGTTTATTTTGAAAGAAAATTGTGAAGATAGCATTTGATCTATCGAAATTATGCTTCTACTGGCATGTATATATAACATTTCAGCAACCATCATCAGATAACATTTTTTTTCTAATTTTTGTAATAACATCAAATGTTGCAATTTATTTACTGCAATCTCGTTTTATATTTTTATTATAATTTGTTTAAAATTTAATAGTTTTATCTTTATCAGATGTAACTTTTAATTTTATGATTGAAAAAAATGGTATATAAATTAAAAATAAATTTATTTTTAATAAATTTATTTTTAATAATTTTGATTTTATTATTATTAAAAATAAAAATAAATTTTATTTTTAATTTATGTACCACTTTTTTCATTAAATGTATAAATTATGTATTCTTTTAATTCCCTAAAATTAACTGTTATTTCTTGCACATTTTGCTAAAAAAAATAATGTTTACAACATGTACCGATGTACAAAGCTGGCGAAAAGTTTGAATGGGCAATTATAAGTACTATTTTCTAAATTTGCTTAATCGTTTTTTTTTCTATTGTTATTTTCACTGTCTCATCTATTGTTTTCAATCTGAGTTATATAAAATAAGACAACAACTTCTTTTTAAGCCACAATAAATAATGATTGTTTTTAGCGAATATGGTCATTATGTAAATACCACTTTTTAAATTTACTTCAAACTAATAGTATAGATAAATTGAGATGCCATTAATTTATGAAGTCAACTCTGATCATATCTTAAAATTCTCTTAGGAATTCAATTTGTTCTAAACTAGAAAACAGCTTTTAATATTCTATTAAGTGTACATGTTATTTATAATCATAGTTACTCTTCATTTAATGAGATGAAATACATTTCATAATGCAATAAATTTATCAAATAAGGATTGCTTTTTTCCTTTTTAAGAGGAATTATCTGTTTCATAACACTTTAGACTGTTTTCTTAGTAGCTTTATGAATATAATTGATTGGTCAGTGAAGTTTTTCCAAATAATATATGCCTCTCTATTGTTACTTGAGATTTGAATTCAATTTTTTTAAAAAATGTTAATGAGTTGAAATATTAATATCAAATATTCACTTCAAATCATGAAACCTTAGATATGTTTTGGAAACACTGTTTTAACTCAATTTCTAATGATACTTCAGCATTGACATAAACGATCATTATCTATCTTTTAAATAACTTGAAATAATATTTTTCGATAAAGATGCCAAATTCTGAATTTTTTTGGCGATGAAGAAATATTACCGAGATGACGTATTATGACGTCTCAGGATGTCGTAGATACTAGGATGTGACCAAAATAGAATTTTCTATAAAAATATTATTGATCTAAATGTCTATTACATAATAAAAACCAGGCTGCTAGATAAACAAGAAAAATCCTCCAAAAAATGCACCAAATTCAGAATTTAGCATGCTGGAGTATTACGCATCTGATCCTAATTTTCGATTCCCCTGGGAATTTTAAGCATTTCTATTCTGCCAACTTTTAGTTTCTGGTACCCAACCATTTGTCAGTTTGCTCACTTAAGTTTCCATTTTTGTTATTAATGGAACAATATCTATATTTCTTTAACTTTAACCGACTGAGCATTTGATGATTTTGCTGCATTATAAATGAACTATATATATTTTGAATTTTTTTCAATAGATTTTTTATAATTTTCAGCAACGATTTTTGAAGAACTGAATACCTCTGAAGCAAATGTTCTTTACTTAACATTTCTTATCAGTGTGTTTTAATTCATAAAATATTAATTCAAATTTATTAAAAATTATAGCAATCATCATAATAATTTTTATATTCATATCATTAAAAAATTATTTTTAATTAACATTTTTTAACTGATATATCAATGTTCACATGTTACGAAATTGAAAAATAATGGCATTATTATATGTGACAAATTTAAAATGAGTGAGTAACTTAGTATTTTTATAGTATATTCTGAAAAGCTTCTTACTCAAAATTACTACTGCAGGCAACATTTTATTCGAACTGGAATATCTCTAATTCAATTTCACAGCAAAGGAAATTTTAAAAATACTTAAATTATCAATAAGAAAAAAATGATAAATATAACACCTCAATCTGCATCCTACGTATTTTTCAACAGGAATCATTCCAATAAAAACGAATTTGAAATATAAGAACTTATGAATAATAAACTCTTTGTTAAATTACATATATACAATGTTTTTATTAACTATTTCATCTCCTCACACTAAAGATAAAACTTATTCTTTAAATATTAACTTTATTTCCTCAAACAATGTGATTCTTATTTCAAAAAATGTAAAGCTAATGAATGTAGTGTTTCATCAAAGCTCTTAACAATGTGCATTAGCAATTTTGGAAAAAAAAATTAGTAAATAATTTTGTAATTTCAAATTTCATGTAAATGGACGTTTATTTGACTCGGATTATATTTATTGTTCAAATTTTGCATAAACATGTATGAATTCATTAAAAACATTTTTGTCCAGTTATCTGGAAATTTTTAACCACATTTAAATGAACTTTATCATAACATAATTATGACAAGTTATCATCTAACATCGAAACACCGATGAGTAATTTAGTCCAATGTGATTTTGATTTAATTTACTCGTGTACAATGATTACATAAAAAGTTAATAGTATTTGATAAAGATATAATGAACGTAAAAGCTTATTAAGTCTAAATAAAATAAAAAACTTAATAAGCTTATACGTTCATTATATATTTTTCGAACTATGTAAGTAAAACTTGGCAAACATTGGTGATTCTGTTGACAGTAAAAGTGTGTGGAGAAACAAAATGGTGCCAAAAATCCTAGACTATCATACATGCATAACATAATAATTTTATCATCATTTTCCATATCACCTATGCAGTACCAAACTGGACAAAAACCAAAGTGTTCCCTATTATATAGGCCAAACTTATATTTTTTGTCAAATTTTATATAATACTTAATGTAGAAATAACAAATGCTTCCAAATATGCATCTGGAAGGAAAGAATAGAATGGATCTGTTTTTGAGAAATATGCATAAATTTCTAAATTTTATAGACAATAAACATCATAAAGTTATATACAATTTAAATTTTAGTTTAGGATCTTTTTTAAATATGCATACTTAGTTTAGTATTGTTTTCAATTAGGAAAAGAAAACTTCATTGAATGTTGATTTTTTAACATGAAAAGAAATTTATTATAACAATTATAAGTGAAAGTGAACGTTATTTCGCATAATGTAAATTAATGTTAAAATTCTCCATTATAGCTCTTTATTTTTTGAAACATTATTTTTGAAATCAACTTTTCTATTTTCCAAAACTAATTTTTAAGGATAATGTGCTTAAGATAAATATAAACATTACGTTCTTTTATTAATTAATAGTTTCCTAAATTAATAAATAAGTTTACTGTCATAGACAAAAACAAAAGCAAGTTTTTTGATAGAACAATAGTAAAATTAACAGAAATTGAAGGAATAAGCTTAAAAAAATTACCATTAATTAAAATTTAAGTGATATAAAATATCAACTGGGGAATATATTTTTTTTAATATACATACAAAAACATTAAGTGAAAATGTTCACACAAACAATTACGTTAACAATTTTTTATAAAACTATTTTGAAAAATGAAGCAAAACAATTGTATAAAAACTAGGCTATTTAAATAAGATGGATGAAAATTGTGTCCGTATTCAATATTATAGAGTTTAAAAATATCTTAATATATCTTTGAAATTAATTTTAAAGATTTAAATTTCACAAAATGAGCTTAAGAGAAACGTTTTTTCGATAATTAGAAATATCTTCCGATTAAGAAAAAAAATTATTTCACATAGGAAATAATATCTAAAATGCTTATACACTTTATTTCAACAATATTTTCAAAAATAAACAAAGTCAAGAGTTTGAAATGTAACTACATTTAAGTGAAAAATTATAAAATTTATGAGAAAGGGACATTTAGTTAGCACATTTAAAATGCATGATCTACATGGATATGAAAATAAGATAAAAAGCTGTTTTAAAAATCATTTAAATAAATTAAACAAATTTTTGTAAAAATAATTTCTAAAAAAAATCAATTTCTTAATAAATATTGATATATTTTTAACAATTTCAAACTAAACAATTTCGAATCCTTAAAAATCATTAGTTTAATTCTAAAATATATTCTTAAAAGAAGTTTTGTATCAAAAAGAATTTTGGAAACTTCCAAAATATTTATGAAATAATTCGTAAAATATTCAATTTTTCCAAGATAAAAAAGAGATTTAATTAACAGAATCAAATAAAATTTTTAAAAAATTGTCAGATTTGTATTTTACAACTTGTTATTAGTAGAAACTATCTTGAATTTTTTTAAAGTTTAAATCCTAATTCTTTTAAAGTTTTTTTTTCCCAAGAGAACAAAAACATTTATTTTAAACTCTTAATTTTAAAAGAAACTGACTTATTCCCTAACATCAAAAAGATAAACTTCATGAAATTCTTTCTTTTAACTTATAAAATGTTCAACCATTGATAATCTTTCTACTATAAAGCCAGAAACATTAATTTTTATTTTTAAGAAAAAAAAATTCAATGTAAAAACTGTTAATTTGCTTTAAAATTTATTTATAATATGGGCTTAAGAGTAACATTAAAATAACTAGATATATTTCATGATAAAAAGCTTTCACATCGAGCATATTAATTTATCTTTTAAAAGAAATTTATGTGGCTGAATTATTGAATAAATGAATGAATTATTGAAATGTTTAATGACATTTTTAAATGTTTTGCATATATATATACATATATATATATATAGATAGATAGATAGATAGAAAGTAATAAATACAATACAGAAAATACAATACAATAAAATAGGAAATCTAGTAGAAAGGCCAGCCAAGCATTGAAGTTCTTACAAGAATCCTGAAAACACCTACATTTATACATTTTATTTTATACATAACTTAAGCTTAAATCCCTTTTAACACTCTTTTTCTAAACCACTTTAACTTCTTAAATTTTATTACTCCTGGCAACACTACTTTACTCTAACTTCAAATTTACTTTTGACAACACTCTTCCTGTTTTCATATATAAATTCAATCTGATTTGCTTACTTTGATATGATGCATTTATTTTTTCGACTGTACGTATGTTTCATTTCTTGTGAGTATTTCTATTTGTCTATATATATATATATATATATATATATATATATATATATATATATATATATATATATATATATATATATATATATATATATATATATATATATATATTCAAAAAATTTTTAACTAAGTTCTTTTAATGCGAACACTCTTTGGGGGAATTGCTCGAAGATTTTTTAAACCTTTGTTCTTCAAACGTGTCAGAAAAGAGTGTTCATTATGCATAGCTGGCCATCTCTCTCCTGATGAAGACGTGGTCCTTATGCATTCTACGTCTCATTTGTATCGTATATTTTAGTATTTTTCAAATTTCATATATCTAATTTCAATATTTTTCATGTTTTATCTTATATATATATATATATATATATATATATATATATATATATATATATATATATATATATATATATATATATACACTTGACGGGAAATTTTCTTAAGATTAATCTAATACTAAATAGAGAATATTGAACTGTAAATATAAATGGAATATATGTTCAAAAAATTGTTTGAAATTTAAAATAAACATAGAATAAAAGAAAAATGGAACGAAGTACCAACATGACCAACATCTTCAGGAGGTGTTAAGTATGGAGGTAATGCATTTTTATAAAGCATGGATTTTCTGCATTTGCTCCAGATTGAAAATGTAATGAAACCAATACAACCCAACGCCACACTAAAAATATCAAACCAAAATCAAGGAAATAAATGTGTGTGCAATTAAGATATAAGACAAAATATTATGCTAAATCCAAAGTTGCCAAAATACACAATTGAATTGAAAGTAATCAAACTGAAATCTAGATGCAAACAAACCAGAACTGCAAATAAATAACTAAGTGTAAATCAAATACATGAATTCATAAATTTGAAGACTAACATTATTGGCTGTTCAAGCAGAAGCATGTATGTTGTAAATTTCGTATTATTTACATGCTTCCTTTAAGGTGCATTTACGGCAGTGTAATTTTATTTTAAATATTTAAGATATGTTTTTCCCATTATCTTGTCTTAATTTCCTAATTTATCTTAAAATTTCCTCAAATCCATATAATGATATGTAATTTATTATATAAAAAATTTAATATCTTCTGAGTATCTGAAGTATTTATTAATTCATTCATCCATAACTTTAAAAGTACTAAATGAAAATAATAAGAGTTAAAATATATATTTAAATTTTAATATATATGTGGAGAGTACTTTTTTATAAGATGTTTATTTAAATAAGTACTTAACTCTGACTAAAAATATTTGAACAATAAATGTTTATGATCAGTCGTTTTAATTAATAATTTCAATAATTATTTTTAAATGTGAAAAAGATTATAAAACAATTAAATTAAATTGTTTTCTTTGATCTTTGAATAGTGACTGACGACACTGAATTATTATCACAAGATAAAACATTAATTTAAAGACTAAATGTAAAGCCTATTGGCAGTTCAAGCAAAAGCATATACTTTGTTTTTAAATTTATGTATTTGGTTTACGTTTTGTATTTATTTCTAGTTCTTAAAGGCTTGATTTGATTTTGATTACTATAAATTTAATTGCGTAATTTGGAAACTTTGCAGTTAATGTTATGTTTTGGCTTATGTTTTAACTTGATATTTATTTCCTTGATTTTGATTTGATATTTTGGTTTGAAATTTTAATGAGGTTTTTTTTTTTTTTTTGGCTTCATTAATATTTCAGTCTGGAGTCAACACAGAAAAGATATGCTTTGTACCAACTTAACAAACTCTGTAGAAACTAGTCATGTTGTGGTACTTCATTCCATTTTTCTTTTATTCTAAGATTCTTTTAAATTTTAAACAATCTATTGAATACACGTTCCACTGTTTATTTCATATTTTTACTTTATTATTCTCCATTTAGCATTTAGTATTGGATTAATTTTGTAAAAACTTGCTACCATTTATATTTTAGTAATTCTATTTAAGCTGCTTTCACGCTGAATTAATTTCCTCATACAGAAGTATGTATGTATACATAGATATATGTATGTAGGTATATATATGTATGTGTATATAGATATGTATATATATATATATATATATATATATATATATATATATATATATATATAAGTATATATATATATATTTATATATATGTATATATATATATATATATATAAGTATATATATATATATATATATAAGTATATATATATATATATATATATATAGGTTCTACGGTGGCCTTTTCTTCCTTGAGTCGGTCGATGAAGCATGCTTGAGAAGTAAACATGTGTGATTTTACATACTGCTAAAAAACTAACTGCTTCATATGCTTCGTAGTTCATTGCACACGGTGGTCACGAAAACAGATGAGAAAAAGAAATTCATTATTTTTTGGTAGATGGCAGCAGTGATCGATATTTCATAAATAATAGATAAAACAATTTCAAATTTTTGCACATTGTTAAGGGAACATTTCACACAAAAAATAATATATTTTTATTTTTAATCCATTCAATTATGTGTATGAGAGTGTTAAAATGGAAGCCAACAAAGCGAAAATTTTCTGCATTCTACAGTTTTCTTTTTGAGAAGAAAAGCGAAAATGCAAGCCACGGGCCTGAAATTGTGAACGGTGCTTATGGTGTCAATACTGTAACAGCTAATTACATGTAATTTTGTTTTCATTAATTGCATTCAAGCATTTTTGATGTTAAAGATGCACTTTCCGCAACCTTATTCCGTTTTTTCTTTTGAAGATGGTAAAAAATTTATTTTTCGGATAAACATTTTTTTACCTAATTTACTAACCCCCCCCCCTTTTCTATAAATATAATGTCCAGCTTTCAGGCTAACCAGGACTAAATAACAATTTTAAGTGCAAATGTAGCTTTAGAAGATATATTTAGCGCACATATATACATGATTTTTAAAGAAACTTTTATATGATGCTTTCTTCTTTCTTTATTTTTTTCTTGAGTTGATATAAAAGAGGCAGATCAAAAGAATTTTAGATATGCTAAACTTGAATAGATTAGAAGTTAGAAATCAGAAAACTTACAAATTTACTACAAAAAATATATTTTGATAAAAGACAAAAGTTAAATCAACAGCATCTTATCTACCTTGTTAGTATTCCGGAAGCAAAATCCAGGTGAAAGAGAAATACAGGATCATTTTCTTTGTAAAAAAAAGATCTGTGTATTTCACTCTTTAAGGAACGTTACACAGTTTGATATTTAAATTTTGTGAAAGAGAGAAGCATTGAAAGATGCCATTTACTGCGATTTTCGAAGAAAAGGGAATACATTCGCAAACAACTTTTATCTGTAAGAACAGAACTTTTCAAAATGCTAACAGTTGTCTAGTACAACACCGAATTGCTATTACCTTGTTCAGAACGTGATGAGAGTGAGGAAATAGATATTTGGTATATATTTTTGGCAAGAAGACTTCCTAAGTTGATAGACTGTGACAAGCAGAGCTTTTTAGATAAAGAAAACGAATGAACAGCTTTAAAGTAAAGATGTTGTTATTTAAAGCAATACATAAAAAAATATAAAAAAATTTTTTTCTTTAGAATATATAAAAAATGTAACGTTTTTGAAGGAGTATTTTAGGATTGCAATCCTTGATAGCAACATAAGGAGGATCTAAAAATCATTACAAGTTAATTATTTTCATGCAATTTATAAAATTGAAAAAAAGAGGAAAATTGAAATGTAGCACACCGAAGAAGACAAATTAAAAAAAATAAAAATGACGTCTAAAACTGTCATAATCTGATTAATTTGGATTCAAAGAGAAAAAAAAGTAAAATCTATTGCTGTGGCCATTCTGTAAATATTGAACATTAAGCAGGATATTTCAACAGCGCAGGGAAATCCAGGATGTTGCTGATGACATTACATCCAAAATACTAAAAATATACAAATGAGTAACATAAAAATTGAAATATAATTGTATAACGCAAAAATTGAGATACACAAATGTGTAACATAAAATGTTAATTTAATGTATTTCAAATGATTCACAATGTAAAATATATTTTTTCTCAAACTAAACAATTTTTTCGGAATTTTTCGGAAACATATTTCATGTTATCAAAAAATCATAATAAAAATAACACATAATCATTGAAGCCTTTTTTATAAATGCATTCAAATGAAACTCTAATTTAATAGCTAATCAGGTTTCATCTCATTACAATTTTCAATAACTTACAATTTACGTCTCATTACAATTTAGTTTAACTTTATTTGTTTGGAAAATATAACATATATTTCAGTCTACTTTTAAATAATCTAAATTTAAGTAATGAGCGTTTGATTTCACTACAAAACTTGAAAAGCATTTTAGATGATTTTTGTGCAATGTATTTATTCAAACTACACTGCTGGCCACCCAAATTGCAACACCAAAAAAGAAAAGAGATGACACAACAAAATTTATTTTATAGATACCCCCCACGTCCACAGACATCAACTATCAAAAGATTAAATTTATATGCTATAGATCACCTATGCTACACGCTTCAGCATTGGTTGAAAGAGGCTATGGATTTGTTCTTGGAGTACAGCAGACAAGGCAGCATCAACACATCGCCGAAGTTGATCTGGTGTGGCATCGGGGATGTAATCTGGGTTAATAGATGAGCAACCATATGCCACATGTTTTCTATCGGCGAAAGATCCAGAGAGCAAGTTGGGCAGGGAAGCAATTCAATCTGGCCATTGACGAAGAAACCTTGGACAATGCGTGTTTATAAATATAAAGTGTTAATAAATATAAATATAAATATTTATAAAAAAAGCAAAATATAGTTGCTATCTTATTATTTTAAGTCTTACTTCAATGTCAATTTTTTTAAGGTGTTGGTAAATGTCTTTTTTTATATTGTTGAAAGTCAAAATGTCTCAAAATTTACTCAAATAACGGTAGATGCTGCGAGTATTCCCTACAAAAATGCTTAACATAATTTATTTTTGTGTTTCATAAATGATTGTTTTACCTCATTTTAGCAAAAAATTTTAACTAAAAGAGGAAATTGTTTAAAAATTATCTCCTTATAAGCAATTTCATTAAAAAATAATTACAAGTTACAAGCATTTAATTAAAGAAAACATGAAGTTAAGAAGAATTCATTCAAAGAAATGCAATACACATGGCTTACTTTTAATTTGAAATATGATTTTCTTGAAAATAAATATCGAATTTTGGAAAATAAAAACCAGGTTGGTTCAATTTATTTCCTTGGTTTTCTGATAGCTTTATCTACATTCATAACTAACATTTTCCCATCAATTACAGTGATTCTCAAATACATGAAATAATATTTGCAGTTTAACTATAACTTATCTCAATAATGTATTAATATATAAAATCATCACATCACATTATTTAATCTTTTACCAATTCAAAGTAATTTAAAAACAGATATGAATACTTAAGAAGTTTACAATTTTTGGTTAAAATAAATTACAAAGAGAATATACAATAATTTTTATATTGTATTCAAACATTTAATTTACAAAATATTGATTTTATATTGTTAACTTAGGATAAAAAAATATCATCAAAAACAATTTTCATTGTTTTTTTATAAAAATTATTGAACTTGAATATTATTGAACTTGAATTTTTCTAATTTAGACTTTGAATTAGGTATCAAAGTCTAAATTAGAAAAATTCAAGTTCAATAATATATTATTTGTAAAAAAGTTACTTAATATTGGATGATAATTTATTCTTGTTTAACACTATAAAGAATATCAACCATTCATTTCTATATATTCTAAAAGAAAATTTAATATTTCTATAAATATTTAATGATTAAAAAATCAAGAGCAATAGTTTAATACTGTGAACATATTTTATTTCTCCTTAATTTATTACATTTTGCAAACATAAAATTTCTTTATAGTTCTTATAGAAAATTAATTACAAGGCTTTTCATTTTTTCTTTGAGGACATGATAATGATTATGAAGATAGAAAAAGTTTAAGCAAATTAAATTTTAATATTCTTTATTTCATACTATTTTGACATCTTTCAGTAAATGTTTTAATCCACAGTGTAGTTCTCATAAGAATATAACCTAAAAATTATGAATTAAATAATATTTTTACCTTATTTTGAAATATACCCCTTAAATGATACTCTATAACTTTATGAATATGAATAATTTTTAAAATATTTTAACATTGTCCAAAAGCATTTTCCAGTTTGCAAATTATATCAAACACAGAAACATAAAATACGTTATTATTTGTAGTAACAATATTTCTTTATATATGACTAATTTTACATTTAATCCTTTTTTCATTCCCATCAAAATCACGAGGTGAGCTTTTTTGCTTCCATTACATTTTTTGGGCTAGAGTGTTTAAAAATAACTTTCAAAAATGTAGAACATTCTATTTTCTGTGAACGAAAAATATTTTTTTCTCATTTAGCATACCAGATAGCGTTTTTATACCGTTTATATGTAATTATTTATTTTATACCAGATGTCAGACTATTCGAATTTGATAGAGTGACTTCTTGAAAATTAGACTACAGTTAAGGGGTTAAATTATATTGAATATGGTTTTGTTAAAATTAGTCCAGATTATTTAATACAATAAAATAATTTTCTTTAATAAAATATGAGGTAAATTAGAAATAAAAAGTTGTCAATATAGACCTTCTAAATGTTCTTTGCTTTCTTTAAATTAAATGCTAGTTTAGTGTGAATTGCACTGGAATTCAATATAGCTCATTTTTATTTATTTTAAAACTATCTTTTTGCATTATCACTAATAAAGTATTTAAGACTTATTAAATATAGATTCGTTCGTACTTCATAACTCAAAAGAATAATTGCATTTCAAAAACGAATGTATATCCAAAGATTTCATGGAATTCCTAATTATAAAGTTGTTAATTTTGAATTCATAATTCTCATGAAAGAGACCTCTCCTTTCCTCTTCTTCAGACAATTTATGCAATGTTTTAATAATGAATCATAGCTTATCTCCTTTCCTTTTATATTGAAATTTTTACATATGAGGAAGTTGGTCATTAAGGCAGATAATGTATCTCAGATGAGTGCCACAGAATCATCTTCTTCAAAAGCGTGCTTTGATTCATCTTGGTGATTCATGTACAAGGTATCAAAGTATAGGCCTTGATTAAAACTCCATTAATGATGCTTAATGGATAATTAATTATTCATCAGCGTTGCTTTTACTGAAAATGTGTTAATGGAATGATTCTGCACAATTATGATACAGGATCATAAAGATAGTAAGATGCTTCTCTTAATATTAAGTGTTAAAATAAGGAAATATGTTTCTAAATTGATATATATTTAAAGGCCTATCTGTGCCATCTTTTCATAATATAGTTCATGGTATTTAATCGAATAAATTCAATACTTCGCTTCTTTTTATTATTTTCCATTTTATAAGCAATCATTTTACCATCAAACTAAATAGCTTTGAATTTTGATAACTGAATACCAACTTCTTTATTACAGTTTATCAATGCGCTACATTGTTTATTTATTTTAAATAGTTTGGTTTGTTTGTCGCTCAAAAGTCGTTTTTCGCACTCGAGGACGAATTAGATCGTTGGGTTTTAAATAGTCTGGTGGGAAAGATGTCCCTCAACTGACTGGAATCAAGTTTTAATTTAGTATTTGATTGAACTCCGAAGACCATCATGCTGAAAATTCTTACGTACATTAAAATTTCATACATAGTACTTGTTTGATTAAGTTCATCAGCACTAATTGGTAGAAGTAGTTAATCTGAAAAATAATGAAATGATTTTAGACGATATAAATCCAAATATTCCTTTCACAATAACGTGTATTACAGATTAATTTAAAAGCATATGAACTCTTTTAGATACACAGAAATTATGAAATAATTTAAAATGTTGATACTTCTCATATTCACATGCACACACATTTATTTGCTATGAATACAAAACCTTAAATTAACCATTAATTCATTTCTGTTTAATATGAAAAACTTAATCAAACATTTTTTGTTCCATTTTAATATAATACTACGGATGACAGTAAAAGAGAACATTTTTAAACAATATATATATACCTTTTAGTTCATGTGTATTTCTTTTTGTAAAATAATATCGACAAGTTTAATTTAAATTAATTTCAAAAGAAAAAGGGGAACTTTCATTTTTCTTAAAATAATTTCCAAGTACTTTAGAGTGAAATTTAGTTCAATTTTGTTTATACACTAAGTTATCAAACTGAAAAAGAAGAAAGGGTATTCATAAAATTCATATATACGAGGGTCGCTCTGAAATTTTTGACATACAACTAAGTTTACAAAATTTTAGGTGTGTTCAAATTAGTGTCCACCAACATCAACACACTTTTGAAGAAGAATTTTCCACAAATTAAGTGCCTCAAGCCATTCATTTTTGAAATGGATGAAAAGAATGCATTTATAGCGACATCAATCTCTTCTTCTGAATGAAAACGTCGTCCACATAAGTTTTTTTAGATAAAAAAGTAATCCAAAGTCGCACATAGCTAGATCAAGTGAATACGGCGGATGTTCAATCACTTTAATTTGTTTTTGTTTAAGAAACTCAATTGTTAATCCGGCTGTATGTGAACATGCATTGTGATTGTGAAGCATTAGTCCCCTAACATTCAGTTTTTGCAGAATATCTGGAATACATTTAGTGGTATACCAGTTTGCTGTTACTCTCTTCTGTCCTTCCAACTTGATGGCTTTGACCAATCCCGTATTTCTGAAGAAAACGGCCTACATCACTTTTGTCAGTGCGCATTGTTTTTTCACCATTGTCGGCGTGGGATCGATCATCTTCAAAGACCCATACTTTGCTTCCTTGACATGTTGGAACGTCAGAAAACGGTATGTATGTTTCATCACCTGTTACAATTTTAGAAATGATGCAGTGGTCACCATCATTTAGCAATTTAAGAATTCCTTTACTGATTCTGACACGCTCCTCTTTTTGGTGCTCAGTTAAATTATGGGGAACCTAATGGCAAACTAATTTTTCGTATGTAATTCTTCATTAATGATTTTTTGTATGGTATCCAATGTTAAGTTCCTTATGTATCATTTGATAGGCACAGCGATTATCCTCCATTAACATTTTTTGTACGGCAGACACATTATCCGGGATTACTGCAGACGGCGGCCTTCCTGTGTGTTCTTCATCCTGAAGAAAATTGCGACCTTTTCTAAATTCTCTAATCCATCTGAATACAGTAGCATGAGCTGGAGATTCATCACCAAATGCTAATTGAAACCGTTGAACTCATTCTGCTTAATTTAATCGTGCTTTAAAATCGTAGAAAATCATAGCGCGAAACTGTTCTCGCGTCAACTCCATTTTCCCTTCTGCTTAAAATTTATTCTACGCTAAACAAGGTGAAGTAAGTCAGTAAATAATCATCTGCTGTGTTAAAATTCTTTGCATTTTAAAATGAAACCATTATTTTTATTTTGTAAATTCTCGTCTGCGCGTATCTCAAAAATTTCAGAGTAACCCTCGTGTAAGAAACATTCAGTTCAAAATGAACTAAAAACAATTTTACATTTTATCATCATTAATATTTAGATTACGTCTTACATTAAAGAGCCACTTGAAATATGAAATTTAGAAGTACAATCAATTGCTTTCTTTAGAGAATATTTGTCTATATTTATGCCTTTTGATACCTTAATTAGCATATTCCTTTGTTTGACAACCATGAATTTTTATTATTTTTATATCTTGAGATCTTGATGGATAATGGTACATTTTTGGGCAGTAAAATTAATATTACTTGAGTTTCTTCGCCAAATGTTTTAAACCATTCTCTTGTTGGTAAAAATTAACCAAATTCTAATTTATTTATTTTTAAATCAATATTTAGATTTTCAGGGCATTGATATTTATCCTCAGTGACATTCATAAAAGTAATTTAAAACCCACCTTTTCAAACAGCTTTACTGATAATCCATGGATAAACACTCTCTGTTGTTTATATGTTTAAATAAATATTTATTTTCTCCTAAAATACACTGTAGATAATTTTTCTGATGCTGAAAATTCAAAAGATTTTTAATTAAATCAGAGCCAAGCTACCAATCTGACAATGTTCCATACGTAGATTTTATTATTTCCAAAACTTAACAGTTTACACGTTTTCTTACATGTCATGGATCAAAATAGATTGGCAGGCTATACCCGGTTTACATACAAATGATAGTTCAGATAACGGAAATATATATATATATATATGCACTGGCAAAATAAAGTACAAACTACAATGTCACATTTTTACTCTGATGGTGATGGATAATATTTTTTATTGGCAATAAAGCAATTTCAATTCGTGCCAAACGTTTTGTACATCGTGTCAAAAATGTTCAACTTTGGTTTATTGAGCGTCAGTGGGCATTCTATTATCTCTCTGTTCACCCCATAAGCCTATTGATAATATGTGGGATGTAAATGAAGAATATATACCAATGTAAGGCATACTCTGGATATTAATTCATACGTGCAAATATGCATGTATACGTATTATATTCCTATAAGGAGAGACAAAAATATTTTATTCAAACCAAATTTTGCATTATAGATGGCTGGATAGTGAAAAATTTCTTTACTGAAATTTAAACAAAAGTCTAATTAATGATAACACTTATAAAATATAAATTTTTTTGTAAATATATAAAATAAAAATATATACTTATTTAAATTTATAAGATAAACAGTAAGAAAATAAAGTATTAAAAATGTAAAAAGATGGATAATAGGGAAGAGAGAGAAATTTAAAAATGAATTTAAAGTTTATGTTATTATTTTTTTCAATAGTAATAGAAGTTTATCTTAAAAGGAAACATTGGGATATTGCTTACTACAAATTTAAAATTATTATTAAAAAGTCTAATTATTATTATTGACTGCAAATTCAACATTATTATTTACTGTTATTTTTAAAATAAGGACTAAAATCATAAATTAATTTATAGAAGCTTGGTCTTTAACAAGAAAATCAAAAATTATTTGCTGAATGCATGACTCACTTTTTGATATAAGGAGATCCTTTAAAATTTGAGGACTTTTAAAAGCAATGAATAAAGCAGTTTATTAAAAAAAATTTCTTTTTTTAAGCTTCCGATGCTGTAAATAAAACCAATAATTCATACTTGTGAAATGATTTAAGTAACTTAAGCAAATTTTGAAAATGAAGAAGAATAATTAGAGCTTACTCTTTTTTCTCAAAATCTGGCATATGTAATACCTACTTTGGGTTTAGAGATTTGAACTTGACAGAATTCCATTTTAAAGCGTTTGAAAAAGATCAAATTATTCTTAATGTCAATATGGTATGTCGAATTATGCTAATGAAATTAGCAAAAACTATCAAGCCCAAAGTTATTTATTATTGTAGAGCGAAAAACTGAGATCAATCAAATTTTGATTAATTAATCTTAAAAGATCAAATTTTATAAGTAGTAAAAGTTAAAGATGTGCCATATTTATGGAATCATTATTTAATAGAAATCTCTTTTTTTTTCGTATTTATGTATACATTTTGGAAAACAAAATCATAAAATAAAACATATTTGTTAAAAAACTGTTCACTGAATTACTGAAACTATGCACAGTAAAAATATGCATGAATTAATAAGATAATTAATATGGTGATACATGATCTATAATCATACAAATCAATGGTATATGACGATTGTTGCTACTTATGACACTTAGATAAATCAAACTCACTCTGCCTTTGTCTATGTGAATTTAAGTTTCAGTAGGGGGCCTCCATCATTTAACCAGAATACCACAAAAGGAAAGTATGACTGCTGTAAGCTCCTCCAAAGGATAGCATTATTGTATATCATTATATATAAATATTCACGTGATTTTTATCAATAATATAAAATAAAAATGAATGCAAATGAACATATCAATGTTTAAAAACTTCAACAGTAATAAGGCACAGCAATTAAATATAATAATATGCGAACATTAAAATAGCGGTATGCAAATTATGTTTCTCTAGGTATTGCAATGTAGAGTTCTTATTAAAATCAGATATGGCGCTGAAACCTTTCAATTTTCTTTAAAATGAGAGACAATAAAAGTTACTTGCGTATCTTTTTGTTTTATCCTTATTCAATATCTAGTGAAACTTTTGAGAATAATGAATATTGTAAAATTTTAATTATAAAAATCTAGTAATTGATTGAAAAAGTATTAAAATGATGTGAAAAATAAAAATCCCTAATTTTTATGAAATACGAAACTTTTTTTCAAAATTTACTCAAATTACTGCAATTGCAAACTTACTTAATATCTCAAAACATACGATTTCAACAATGTCACATAATTTTCGATAAAGATTATGATAGAATTTTTATTCATATAACCAATTTCTTTTTTCGATATAATGATACAAACAATAATTTATTAAAAAATTAAACTTTTTTTTTAACTTTTGATTTAGAAATTAGAAAAAAAAAAGTTCATTATCTATATAATCATCTCTACTAAATTTTAAATTTTGAAAAATTACAAATTTCGTTGGAAATATTCTTGTAAACGATGCACAAAACTACTTTAAATTACAAAATAAGTTATTGATTTACATAAATATCATATTATATGTAAATAACATTCTTTAGCTTACTGTTGTATATTGCCTGACTTTATTTAGCAAAAAACATTGCTAAGTTATGGAATGATTAATGATGATGATATATATATATGTGTGTGTGTGTGTGTGTAAATATATCTTAATTCTATTTCACACTACATCAAAATTATTTATTAGATATTAAGTCTTACTGCTTTTTTCAAAATAAACAATGTAAATAAATTAAATTCATGACTTACAATTAGATTACAATAAAACATTTGAAAGTTTACAGTAACACACCTATTCATTAATTTTGTAAGCTCAATTTAATCTGATTATTTGACAATGGCTTTAAGAAAAACGTTTATTACTAAAGCTTACACATGTTTGGTAATTATTTTATTGCAAAATTGGCTAATCAACATCTTCATTGACAGGAGCTGAGAAAATAAATTTTTAGCTACTGAAGCATAAAAAGTATTAAAAAAGAAACCAATCAAGCATAATTTACTATCAGAAATGTGAAAATTAAAAAAATTATATTTTCCATTCAAACTTATTTAATTTTATTAAAATATTTAAATACGAATACATACATTGTATCAATGAAATGCTACCCACTAAAGTAAATTTTAGTAAATATGTAATTTTTATCACTATAGAACTAGATTTGGGGTTTTATTGTATTCAAATCTTTAAAAAAAATGCATGAAGAGAGATAGATAGATAGATTGATAAATAAATAGAGAGAGAGAGAGAGAGATCAGAAAAATGATAGTTAATTCATTAAATTTTTAACTATCTATTGGGCTTTCTAAAGCTACAAAAATAAAGTAGTCTACGGCTATAGTAAAAGGTAATTACCTCTTCATTTCATAATAAAAATTGCATATTTAAGGTATTCAAAAGCATATTCCTACCCTTTTGCTATTAACAATATACTTAAAATTAAATTATTCTATAAATAAAAAGAATATTGCTAATAAGAAAATGATTTTTTGAAAAACAATTTGTGGTTTAAAATAAAAATTCATATCGGCATATAAATGTTTATATTTTACAAAAGATGAGAGAGATTTTATTTTTTCAGATTACTATTTCTAAACACAGAAAGCTTTCAGCGAAGAGTAAGGGAAATCTGCTATTCCGACAGAGATCGAAACTTTCACACCTTTCATTTCTGTAGAATGAAACTGCTAATGGAAGCTACCTTTTCAAGCAATTTACTCTTTATTCTTAACTTTGGAGAAACTTACTTACCTTTTTTGTTTGAACTTCTACAGGAGTGTAAAAAAAATCGCATTTGGAACACCGAAGTTCCATTTTCGTAAAGATTCCCTCAATTGGATAGAATGGATATTTTCTGCTAAGCCTAAAGTTGTTTTAGAGTATGTGTGGGCCATTTTGACCTTGTGGGGGAAAGTATGATTTAGAAAATGTTGACCCGTCTAATGGGGCAGCTTCTCTGATCTAATGTTGCTGATCTCTTGAAAAGAAAAATAGAATACATTCTTCATTCACTGTTTTTGTGGATTTTGTCCCATATTTAAAGATTTTATCAATTGATTTCTTATATGACATGATACAACAGTAAAAGCAAAATAACTGAAGCCCTACAATTTCTAAAGCAGGAAATGCATAAAAATATATTGCCACTGAAATTTTATAAATACAATTCTGTAGACATAATTAGAAGTAATCTTGATAGAATTAGCTTTATTTCTGAAGATTTATTTATCAAATTCTTCATTTAAATTAGAATAAGTGAAGAAATAAGTACTCTGGAATTGCAAATTCCATTTTTTTTTTAAATTTACTGTGGACATTTTTTCAAGCTATCTTTTACTACTGTATACCAATAATGTACATTTTTACTATTAATAAATTGTTTGATACTATTGATTCTAAAAGAGTTTTAGTCAATCAAGTTTTATCTTTTTCGAAATCCTACACACTGATTTCTTTAAGAAATTTTATATTTTACAAATTATAGATGAAAGTAGTTCTAGTATTATACTTCAGCTAAGTCCTACAGGATTCAAAGAATTTTATTTGATTGTTTCTCTTTGAAAGGTAATAACTCTAAAACCATAATCATGTTTTTCGAAGAACTTCAGACCCTGTGAATTTTACACAGAGTTGAATATTGTACATAAAATGTTATATATTCTACATCTACATATGGGCATTCTACAAACTGAAGGAATTACAAGTTTCACTTTACAAATAAGAAGTATAAACAAATTATAAAGTATTTTGTCAAACAATCCGTGTTCACCATCCCTCTACAATGTATAATCTACAACAATACCTATCAAAGAATAAAATACTGAATTTCAGAATTTTGATCAAGAAGTCAGAATGCCAAAATTCCTATTTAATTGTTTCTGTAAAATATTTTGTAAACAGATATATATATGTATATTGTAATGAAAGAAATCCGCAAAAAACTCAATTATTCACCAAAAATTCACTAAAACAAATTCAAGAATTAAGTTTTTTATTAAATTTTATAAGCCAAAAGAAATTGTAAGAATAAATAACCTAATGTAAATAAACGTAAATATCAACGATATATGTATATACGCTTAGTAGGGTATTAAATAAAGCGACATATGATATTAATATCATATTTGAAAACTGTTTTTGAAAATTTTATGTATATTTTATTGAGAATAACATTTTTGATTCAATAACACTAAGATATATGAATTTAAATATAAAGACTCTCGAGTAAACATAATTCCTCTGTTTTCTTATCTTTTGATACCTACATACATTACATATGAATACCAGCTTGTTTTCCGAATGAAGTGAATATGTCACATCTAAGATTGGACGTTTCAATCGAATAAAACATTTCTATGCAATCTAAAAAGAAAGTCAACTTCTAGAACTGAAAATATATGTAAATGTTTTAAAATTTTTCCTGATATGATTGTATTTTCGATGATATTGGAGAGTGGTTGTTTCGTAGTATTGAATCTATCTGCAAAAGAAAGAAAATGCTCACTTTGATAAATGAAGTACTAAAAATGTTTTTTATGTTATGTTTTGTAGATCTTTTTGTTTTAGCGAACTTTCATTTCATGCGTGCTGTCTTAATTTTTGGTTCTATTGTAATGTTTTTAATAATAGTCTCTACATTATTAACTTTTTTTTCCTAATGTCTGGCTTTGTTTTAGAATTTAATCAGATTCAGCCCTAAGGTTGAAGGTGATGTAAATTTTTCACTGTGGGTCATCCAATGAATATGCCGTATTTGCCCCGAAAGAGAAAGAGTAGAGAAACATTCGCAGAGAGGAAAAGTAACATCCACGCTCAAAGAAGGATTCGAATTTGGGATTTACTGCTTCGAAGTTATGAGCTCTAATCCTTCCACCACCGGTCCGTACATTATAAATCTAGAACAAATTTTACTTTTGAACATGCGAAACTGTATTAAAATTGTTTTCCATTAATGTAGGATTCGGATTAGTCTGTAAGCATCAAAATGGATAAAACATTGCCTTCATATAGTTAAATCATCACCTTTATATTTTTTTTTAGGAAGGAAATCCCTCATTTTGTCACAGAATGAAATTTTACATGATATTAACAGTGCATAAACTTTATTTTGGATTAATTTTTTATATTACACTATATTTAAATTCGAAAATGTGATTTCTTTGTTCCATTGCGTAAGAATATAAAACGGCAATAGAATAAAAACACTTAAATGAGAATTCTAAAGCCAATGTACTTTTAGAATAAAATTACAATAACTATAAGAGCAATAATTTTTCCTAAAAATGTAGAGAAATCAGTTATTCAAAAGTTTTCTTTTTGTAAACTTACTGCTCTTTTTTTTATTTTACAAATGGTTATTATAGTGTTTGTCCGTTAGAACCCATGAGTCACATTTTCAAGAATGAAAACAATGGAGGTGATGACACTTTGTATAGTGGAGCATATCTAGAAATGCCATGTTAGATCTTTGAAAAGAGTGAGTCATTATAGATTAGAAGCCGTGACCATGATTTGGTTTCTTAAGATCTACTTAGCGTTTTCACACCATTAGAGAGAATAATGGATTATCTCTTTGGGGTTAGATTCAAACTCACAAGCTATGATATAGAAAATGAATGGCCTACCTAACCAGGCAACAGAAATATCTATCTGGTAAAATATATGGAATCAAATTTAATATATTATTCTTTAAAATTTTTATTTTCTTCACTATAATCCGTATTATTTAGTTAATATATTTTTGACAAGCTAAACTTTTCACGTGGTTCTGTTTGAACTGCTTGTTTTGATGTGATATATTCACATGGAGTCTGACTCAGGTGGAACCTAAAGCTCAAAGTATATTTTACAAATCCTTAATTATCAGAGATTCAAATTGTTATCTTCAAAATTCAAATTCCGCACATGCACTTGTCAAGTCATTGATTTCAGTATGAGGACCATACGATAACGATACAGCTGTCTTTAGTGACCAGAACGGACCTTCGGTTGAATCAAAATTTAAAAGTCACTATTATCCAATAATGAAAATGACATCCTAAATTAACAGTCTACCATGGCATTATGATTAAATATTAGAAATAAATAACTTAAAGTGGAAGATATCTGATTATTTTTAGTCACTGTTATCACTGTACACTTCACTGTTATCTTCCAATAAGTTTTATGGGAAATCGAGGTTGTGTTTTTGTCTTCTGAATACCTATTTATCAATTGTGTCTGTTGATATTGTGTCTGTTTTTACAATCTGGTTCACACAACGTCAATGCACAATATGTAATTAGGTAAGAAAACTCCTTCCAATAAGTAAACTGTAGAGGAAGAATTGTACCTGAATGGAATTTTCATGTAGCATAGACAGTGTGGGACATATTTTACAATATAACCAAATACGCTGAATTTTTTATACTTAGGTTATACCATTTTAAAATCTTCCAAGTTCAATAAATACTATGTCTTATATATAAATTCTATTCCAAGATACAAATAGTATACAAATACCAGATCAATTTTATGCAACAAATAATTTCATTATTATTCATATTCATGAATACTTAGTTCTGAATCAAAGTTTTGGTATTTTAGTTTTAATCTGTAGTACTTATCAATTATTTTAAGCTTAACAAAAATATCAAGTTAAGCAAAATACTAATGACTTTATATAACGTTTCATCTATGTCGAATCGTATTTAAACGGAGCTGTCGATGAATTTGCTGCTGGTCTTCAAATCGCATTCTTCGAGCGGCTGCAAACAAGGAAGTTTCATCATCGAATGTTTGAATGTCATGAGTGAGGGGAAAAATCCATTAATTGATTTCACCCTTAATATTAATTAAGGAGTTTTTTATGTAAATTTATATTTTTTCCGTTTGTAAGAGTTTTCAAAATCACGAAAACTACCTGTTATTTTAAACAATTAGTTTAAAAGTATTTAATGATAGTGCCTCCAAAATTAAACACGTTAAAAATAGAACAGAAGAAGCAAAATGAAAAAAGACAAGCCATCTACTTTATGAAAATTTTAAATCAGCAAGGGTGACTTAGTTTTTTTAATTAAATTTTTGTAGAATGCAAGGAAAAATTTAACTTCGTACATATCATATTTTTGAACTTTTCTTTCTTAATTCATTTTTAGTTATAATATTATTCAGTTTCTTAAGAAAAGTATTTAGTTATAAAAGCTTGACTGAATTTTTAAAAAAAATGTGTGAGCATACACTGTTTTACCCTTTAATATAGAATTTTCTTGTATGTTGTAAGGTAATTAGGAGAAAATTTTTTAAATACTTTAGAAAACTAAGTTAATGCGTGAATCATACAAACTCTGGTATGTAAGCTAGCAAATTATAAGTTTGTGTCCCATTCAGAACTCGAAACTTTTGACTGAATATTTAAATGAGAAGGAGACAGATTAAATAACCACGCATTTGGAAAAATGAGTGTGGATTTATAAGTTTTCCTTGCCTAGGCTTAATAGGAAAAGCAAATTTGCTATGAAAAGGATTAAAATCTTAATTATAACTTTGAGGAGAATAGTTTTCAATTCCCTTTTGTAAAACATTTGCCATAAGCCTTCAAGTACAGCCAAAAATAATTTTCATCAGCTAATTAATTGTATCTTCCAAAGATAAAAAAAGAAGCATTTCTTTTTATTTGAAGTATGGCAACAAGAGAATAATTTTTCAGTTTGCTATTAAATTCAAAATAAGAAATTTTATGAAAGAAAACAAATCTCAAAAATAAATTAAGATGATGTTAGAGAGAGAGAGAGAGAGAGATAAATTTGGATTCGTGTTTTCTTTTTCTTATTTAAATCGTGAAATCTTAAAATATGAAAAATTAATGAATATGGAAATAGATGTTTCTTGTTTCAAAATGACTAGAAACAATATTAATGGATTTCACTTCAAGCTTCTATCAGAGAACTTTTAGTAGATCTTAAGAAATATATAGGATTGTCAAATCAATTTGTGACATTTTTCTTTTTAGAAAATACGAGTGGAGGTTTATCTTCGAAAAGACAAAAGTTTGTCTTTTAGATTCAGAAAAGATAAACTTTAGCATAGCTTATTTTCCTCTTCAAACGAACCAATGTACTTTAAAAGATAAAGACAATCTTCATTTGTTCAAACTAAAAATTTGCATCGTTTTAAAGCTATCTTTGTTTTTCTTTAAAATGCAATTTAAGTATAAATATATGAATTCATGAAAATACAGATTTTGCTTTTTTGTTTTATTTTCTTAACAATAAAATTAGGTATAATTTTGTAGTTTTTGAAAGATTTTGTTCCTGCTAATAATATAAATAAACGTGTAAATTTTAATAAAACGAATAAAAATGTAAAATTATTTATAAAAATTAAATCGAAAAAATCATTCATTAGATTTAGAAGGATTTTTTAATAAGATTATAAAATATAGATGATAAATAAGAAAAACAAAATTTAAGCTAAAAGACACCTTTAAGTTGAAACAAATTGAAAACAGGAAAAGTAAAAGATGTAAGAACAGAGAATGTAAACACTATTTCTCCAAATTTTTCCCCAATTTGAACCTGTTCCTTCATTTGAATTTCTTAAGTAAGGAGAAAATCTTGTTCTTTTTCATCAAATAAAGGGGAAATTGGAAATGGAATTTTGAATTAATTTATCCAAAGATACTAAAGAACAAACAATCCATAATTAAACTCTTCACAAAGTCTCTAATGTAATGATAACGAAATTTAAAAATAAAATAGAAATTAAAAACGAAACAAAAAGACAATGAGAAGGAAAATTTTCAAAATAATCATTAAAGTATAATTATAATCATTCATTGTAGTTCGAAAAATATTATGTTGTAATAAAATATATTTTAAAAAAGTATAGTTAATAAATAAAATATAAAACACTGTGAAACTTTTTTCTGTTAGTAGAACTAAACTAATCCTAATTGTTTGAAACAATTAGTTTTTAGCAATAAATGAGTTTTATCAATTTGTATAAATGATGATTTCATTTGGATGTATAATCCCAATTTAATTTTTAGATTATGGGATAGTAATACAGAAATATATCAGAAATTATTTTCTAAATGTCTAAATTTCTTATGATATCAGTTATGAACATATCATTTAGTACGCACATACCAAAATTGTTTTGTATCAGTAAATGTCGTATAATATTATCACATTTTATTAGGTAATGGAGTGCTGACATTCTGAGTTAAAAAATGCTGAAAGCGAGAAGGACTCTTCATTTAAAATTAGAATTAAGCTAAAATATTATAAGATCTTTGATTTCTGCTTCAATAACATCTCTCGATTTAAATACTTTATGCCTTATTAATAAAAATTTTAAGTCAACATATTGTCAAGCAGAGACATCAAATGTAAGATACCAGAACAGATTAAATTTCTGAATTCTTAATTTTGATTTTAAAAAAATCAAAAGTGTTTGGAAAATTACTCATTTTAAGCCTGGGCTTGAAACCTGATTTAACCATATTTATAACACGCCGTAATTGGTAATAATAGAAGGGTGTCGGTTAGTAATTTTAGAGGACTCACATTTCAAACGTTTTGTAAAAAAATTTTCTTTATTATTAATTTATAATATTATTATTGTTTTCTGTTACCCTTTCTAGCACAAGTGCCGTATAATCCACGATTCCAAATTCTGAATTTTTTTTGGCAATGAAGAATATTGCCAAGCTGACGTACTGTGACGTGCGCGATGAAATTAAGGTCACAAAAATAGAATTTTTGGCATAATTCTTATAGGTTTCCAAATGTATGACTTAATAAAACGAGGTTGCAGATACATAAGAAAATCCGCCAAAAAATCGCAAATCTCAGAATTTGGCATCTTGGATTATACGGCACCTGTTCCTTCTTTTTCTTGTTAATATTTTATACCTATAAGTGAATTTATTAGTTCATTTATTTTATTCCGTCTTTTAATGGTAATAATTTATTTTTAGTGGACACAGAAAAATGAATACTTTCTGAGATTTACTATTTTTAAAGAAATTTTATAGCATTTATAAAATTTTTAATGATTGAATTTAAGTATTATTAAAAACAAGAATTTTTCTAGACCAATTGCTGATGAGAAAAGAATTTCATATTTTCATAAACTAAAATATATCATATACTTAAAAAGCATTAATTCATTTAGTTTCATAATATATACATAATTACTTTTTTTTTAATTAAGTGATGCTTCATATCCCAAATCAAATTGCTTCTTTAAAAAAAGGCCACATAAGGCAAATGTTAAAATAATTCAAATATCTTTGAATATCAAATAAATGAAATGCAATTTACCAAATTGATTATAATTGTATTTCTAATAACATTATATAACTAACACACACATTTGTCAATATAAATAAGAAGAGATTGAGCAAAAAAAAAAATAAAAATATTCTGTGTAAAGTTTCTCAGTTATATAATTATTATTATGGCATAAGAAATTCTTCCTGTTTTACTTACATTAAAATTCGATACTCATTTACTACCAACATTAAATTTCTGCTCATTTTTCAACTTTATTCATTATTTATTTCATTAATGACATCGGAGGTGGAATTCGGTTGCCTGTCGAAAACCGGTTAATTTCAAAACTTTGAAAAGTAATTACACTTCCGAAGCCCAGGAAAATTACTGATAACTCAAAATCTGTAATTTCAAAGCAGTTGAGTTTAGAATTTATAATTTGCATTTGAATTTTCCGTATCCTGCGTTTATCATCCCTACCTTTTAAAGGGACTGATGATACAGATCCGCGTATAATCTTCTTTCTTTGCTGGAAGTTGATGAGAAGAAGTTGATAATTATCAAAGATAATGCTCTTCTAAGAAGAATACATTAAAACATGCATCATCAAGAAACTTGCGTTGGCTTGTTCCAGCTATTTATTCAGGACCTATTAATGTACCCTCCTGATTGGATGTGGTGTTAATTATTCATCATCATTTATTTTACAAAAATGACTTAATGGAAAATATCTCGAAATTATCGAATTTCTTATTTAGGAAAGGCTCTAAATATAACATTATGTAATTTTCTATATATTATTGCAGGCCTTTCACTGAGTTGTATCTCACATTACATTATCATTTAAACATTTACAAGGAAATACCATTTTGGGGCGTTTTTCGTATAAATTGATGTGTCTCAGACAAAAAACATTCAAGACTAAAACGTGTTGCAGTTATCACCAGTGGCAACAAAGGAACACTTAAATAACGTTTTGTTTTTTATTATCTTTAATTCTCACTAATAAATTGAATTCATATGCCTGACACTGCTTTAATTTGCCAATGTGCACATGTGTCATCTAAAGTAATAATATTCAGTTTAACAATGTGAAATAAATGTCATAAAATTAAAATGTTGATGAAAGTCAAATTAAATTGTGTTACTTGAAATTACCTGTCACTTTGATTTGGCGATTTTAGTTTGATTCTTAGCTGGCGATAGGATACACTTCATTTTGGCATATTTATGTTGAATGGAATTTTATTATATTCTTTCACACTGTAGTTTATGAAATTCCAAAAGTTATTTCTCACTAGCCATTCTCGGATTTCAATCAGCACACTAAATCAGTGCTGAATTTTTGATTGTGCTCATATATTAATGAATGCTTGTAACTGATTCTTGAATCTTTCTGAAACATAGTAACATATTTAGAAATATAGCTGCCAATATTATCTTGATAAAATTTACATTTGGAAAATTGATAATGTCTTAAAAGATAAATAAAAACTACTCAGATGATATCACAATAGTACTGCATCGTTATTTAAACCTTATTTATTCTCATCATAAATGGTGCCTGCAGTAGTTAATGATTATTTATATATTTTTTTTAATTTTTTAAGCAATAATATATTCTATTTTTTTTAAATTTTCCCCTACATTTTTTCAACCGTTATAAACTATTTGAGATCTTATTTTTTGATAAATTTTAATAAAACAAATAATTTTCTTTTGTACCAAAAACGTTTTCGGCGGAAAATTGTAAATATGTCTATTTCTTAATTCAATTAAATACTATTTCTTAATAATTTATAAATGTCTCACACGGAATTATTAAATGAATTTACATTTGTTTTTTGTGTGTTTGAAATTTTCTTTGAAAAAATTAGTCCGTTTGTGAAGGAATAGCTTTTGATACGTACCATATCGAACGCTCATTTTAAATTAATTTTCTACTTAAAATAAATATAAATTGTTTATAATTATTTCAACATTTATTGTATATAACTATTTCTTTTATTGTATATTTTAGAATTCAAAATCCCATTTTTGACCACTTGCTTAATCATACAATGCAAACATTTTTCATCATATAAGAAAAACATTTATACTCTTAAGACCATAGCTTGTTTATGAATATCTTTTTAAATTATTTCTATTTGTTGCAATTTATATTTTTTCAGATTTAATATTTCCGTGCTATTTTTAAATTTGTAGTCAAAATAAATTCTTAAGGCTGTAAATATTGTAAATTTGATTCTGCATTATTATTATTGAAGATACCTAATATTACGTGTAAATAAATTGTAAAAATGGTAAAATGAAAATAATTCAAAGAAAATGTAATTCTTCCTAATATTAATACAAAATTAGTTTTTTTTAATTATTGAGTGATTATTGTTTAAATTTGAATAAGAACATGTAATAAATATTTATATATTTTTCACAGAAATAGCAAAGTTTGTCAATTGTTGTCACATTTTCTAAATTAATTATGTAGATGTTGTGAATTAAATATATATATATATATATATATATATATATATATATATATATATATATATATATATAAATATATATATATATATATATATATATAAAGTATTTGATAAAAATATTACACTCTCTCTTATTTCTTATACTATTAAATTACACGCTAAGAATTTGGCCTTTATAGATAATTGAAATAATTTTGTTTAACTTATTTTTTAAGTGCAACAGAATTTACCCCAAAGTAACTATTCCTCAAAGATATTGACTAGTAAACAGGTTTAAAAAAATCATACTTACTTAAACCCGATTTAAGTAAGTATGATTTTTTTTAAAATTTAAGATGCGGTTTTAAGTTTTAAAAAATTATTGTATTTTCATAACTTGGGGAGGAATAAATAAATATTTGTCATATATTTATTACACTCCCAAATATATTTGCACCTAGCAGAAACATAAAATTCGTATATCTGTGTTTTATATGAAAAGCATTCAACTTGAAACAACAAATTCAAAACACATATTTCATAAACAAGCTTATGAAGTAAAACAATTATCGGGAAGTTAAATATGGATCTTCAATTAGATATAATATCAAAATACATTTTAAATATCTTCTAATGGTTCTCTATACTACCAAAACAAAATGATTATCTTATATGCAGACTACGCAATTTTAACATTGCCTTAATAAAAATCATCCATCTTTGAAGTCATTAAATTCTGAATGTTTGAAAATATTACAACTTTTTTTTTCTTAAATTGAAACTTTGACTTAAATGTTGAATTTTATCCTAAATTACACTTTTAAAATTTAAAATATTGAACTAACAAATACATAGTTTCAATTAGCATAACATAAATTTTGAAAATTTTCAATGCAATTATTTCGCTTAAATTATAGAAATACAAACCAGGATTGTAAAATTGCTTAGAAAATTGGAAATGTTCAATATTCTATAATGAGATGTTAATGATTGTTATCATTCTGTGCAAATTGAAGTATAACTGGAGCTACAGGATAAAGATATTTTGCCTATACAGTTCTTATAATGACCTCAAGAATTGATTCCAATTGTCATACAGATATTATTACAAAGAATGATATAAGTTGTGCTATGTTAAGTAAGAAGGCTGAAGATAGATGATTTAGATAAGATCATTTATATATTGTAATCATTAAATTTTATTCTTACACTTAAAGGAAAATTAGTGTGTGTGTAACATTCATGTACATTGATTTCCCCATATATGTTCATTACTTTAACCACATATTTACATTAAGTTATTAGTTTAACTAAATATTTATAAATTACACAATATCTGCTATTTGTCGATTTCCGTCATTTTATGTTTAATTTATTTAAAAAAATCCTCAATCAGATAAAATCTTAAATGTATCATTTTTTTTAACTTTCCTTAAATTGCTTTATAATTGTTGATTCAAATTGATTTATCAGAAAAATAGTTGAAACAGTTTAATTTATTTTGGTAAATTTGTTATTAAAAATTTTTAAGTGTTTTTTAAGTTCCAGCATTAAAACAAGTTTTAATAAATTTTAATTTTTACACGAGTTTTTTATGTACTTGATTACAAGGAAACTAGAAACCTGATGCAAAAGACACAGTAAGAAATTGAGGAAAATTAATATTTACTACATACACAAAAATATTAGTAAATGTTTGAAATTTGACAAATAAATCATTCAAAATTTAATTTTATGTAAATTTTTGCCTCTTAAAATTTATTTAACAATTATACTTTGTTATAATTTAAAACATTTGATATATCATTGTTGATAAGAATTGTAATTTATGTTTGTGTCATGAAAATTTTTTTAAATTTTTGATTTGATTGATACTTATTAAAACCGAAATAGATGAGAGTAACACATATTTATTTATATTATTAATTTTAGATATATTTATATTATTTATAAAATTTGAGTAAAATGCTTAAATTAACCCTCAATGGTTTAGTAAATATTATTAATTCTTAATCTTTATTAGATAAATAATTATGTATACAAAATATTTCGATGAAACAAAAATATAAAAAAGGAATTACTTTCCAAGAAAAGAGCTTATTTTAAAAAAAGTGACGTTGCCCTACTCTAGCAGTACATGAAACGGCGCTGGTTGCTACAAAATGCTTCTTTTTAGATGAAGGATGTCTTTCTAAATAAAATAAATACCTTTAAGGTAGCCCTCGAATTAGTGGTATTTTATCAGGCCTTCCGCTTGACAGGTAAAACTTAAAGTGATATGGACGACTTTTTGTATCTTTCATTTGGCAACATTGACTTTAGCTTGTTTCAGAAAATCTTTCAATACTTCCAGAACTATTTGAACAAGATGAACTTTGATTGTTAAAATCAAATTCGAAAGTATTTTTCAAAGCAGAGAAAGTATTTCTGAAAGAAAAAAAAATCCAGTTGTTCCTTCCAATACTATTTGCAATCCATCTTCATCACTGCTTGTTCCATTTCTCTTATTTGAAGGAAGAATTGTTCATAATTTAGAACATCTTTCTACTTGGGAAAAGGTAAAACTTATATGAAATGACTCAGACAAAATGTTTTTAATTTCAATCAAGGTTTTTGAAATCAACCAATGAAATCAATGATAAATGCTCTCAGAAATTAGAATTTAAAAAATTCCAATGATATATCTATGATACGAATACTTTTGTTTACGAATGAAAAAAGTTTAAATTTTTAACATAAATATATTCATAAAATTAAAATAAAATCATTTTAGAAATATATCAAAATATATTTAAACATTTTTTTATATGGAAGCACATTAATAAAATATAATATTGGCGCAATTATTATATAAACATCAAATGTTTTTTTGAGCAAAATTGAAGGTATGCTACTTATAATATTCTTTGAAAGCGTAAAAGACTCTTTGCTCATAAGCGATATACATAAACATTACGATTTTGTAATTTTTATGAAAAAAGTTTATTTTTAGGTAATGAAAGACATGACTTAATCTTAAAGTTACACTTCAGTAACATGGAAAGATTTCTTCTTAACGTTGTAGTTATAAAAATGCTTAACAAATTCATGTTATCATCTTAAACAAATAAGCCGAGCTGGTAGCCGAATGGTTAGCGCTCTTGCCTTCGGTTCAATAGTTAGTGGGTTCGAATCCCACTTTGGGCATAGATTCTTGTAGTGGTTCGGAATCCACTTTAAACTGTAAGGTAACGGTCTAACTAACCCTCGTGTGCAAAAAATGACCGCTGAGAGAAAAACAAACCGAACTCAAATGATGATAATTTGATTCCTTAAAAATTTTGAACAACGATATCAAGGGTAAACAGGCAAAATACTGAATAAATGAAGGCAGAAAATGTTAAAAAAGAAACAATTTTTTTTATATAAATTCATTAAATAATTCAAGCAAAAACTGTCAGAGAACTTAAATATTTAACAAGTTCAAATTAGCTAATAAAGACAAAATTTACAAATACATTTAACTTTCATTTAATAGTTCATTACTACGTGGTTAAAAGTGTAAAAGTAAAATATGTTAATTTTTTTTTATCTATTACTAAGAAAGTGATATTTTTAATTCATACAAATATATTTTAATGATTAATTTGAAAATAATATAAAAAAGACTCAAATTACTGAAAATAACCAATGGAAAAATTTAACTAAAATTTTTAAAAATTGAAACAAATTTTAAAGTTGTGGACCTAAATAAAAATAATTATTAGCAAATTAAAGTAATCATAAAATCTTCAAAATGTGACTGTTCATTTAACTAATACATTCTTCTTTTTATGTAATGACCAAACTATGATAGTGAATTGGGCAATTAGTAAAAGTGATTGAACATTTATTATGTTTTATAATTAGAAATTAAATAAATAACTTGCGGTATTTTTAACATTGTGTAAGACTTTTACTTTTCATTATTTAGAGCTGTCCTTTTACTTTTTAACATAATCTGATGTGAATGAAGTTTATATTTTTAATAATAGGCAAATAATTTTTATTTCATGTTACATATATAGTTATTCAATAGTAAATACGTTTTTAAAAGTGCTGTAATGAAATTATTTTGTTAAAATTCAAACTTCTTCACTTATTCGAAAAAACTTAATTTCCTTCTAATTTTTTTCTCCAATAGAGTACAGTACATATGTACACTGCTGAAGGAAAAAAGGTACAAGGAAACTAAGTTATATATATATATATATATATTTAATTTAAATAGACATTTTAATTTTCTTGAAGAAACTCTTTCACGATTTATTATTGAGCAATAAAAAGATGTAACAATTCTTTGAAATCTAATTTTAAAATACAAAAGTTTATTAATTTGAAGAAAGAATCGATATTTCCAAGTCTACCATAGTTTTTCAAGAAAATTATTTTAATAAACTGGATGAAAATTATACAATATCGTAATATTCCAATAAAATAATTAAATATTGAAAAATATTTTGAAAATAAGTATTTGGTATTCTAAAATATTTATAAATTGATTAGTAATATTTAATTGTGTTGAAATTCTGTTTTGTATTGTAAAATAAAATTTCACATATTTGAAAGCTATAATCATATTAAATGATATTTATGCAATTGACTTTGGCTCACATTAGCAACAAAGCCTCTATCTGTTTACATTCTAATTTCCTACTGATCAGCGATGTATCGGAAAAACCGAAAACACTCTTACTGCAAAGGACAAAAAAAGATTACTTTGTAAAAATCAAAAAATAGTAATCAATATTTTTTAAATAAAGTGTATATGGGTCTGTAAAATAAAAAATATATTTAAGATATTTTTATCTTTTGCTTAGCATTTATACGAAATTCAAGAATGAGATTTTCAAACAGAGGTATGTAAAATACACCTAGTAAAATGAAAGAATTCTGGGATGGAGTACGTCTCAGTATAAACAACTTTATAAGAGTTCAAATATCGTTGACTAGGGCTTAAATTAAAATTTAAATTTGCACTGCAGTGAAAAAAATGATACTTTTTTAAAAAATTGAAAAAGACATTTCAATTTATAAACTATCGATATTTAAAAATAATTAAAAACGATTCTATACATGTGTACATAACGGTGCATGTGAGACCCTGACATTAAAGGGCTACTGCGATACCTTAAAGAGTTAGAGCAATATCTTTTTCCTGTAACCCTTGAGATTATGCGTAGAGGGCAATTTTGTGAGAATCATACGTCGCCTCTCTTAAAACGAACATATTTCTAGTACAGTTTCACGTAGCTTAAATTAACTGCACTGAGGCAGAAACAAATTTAAGGCAAGTTAAAATTGAATACATTAAATTCATAAATTGAATAATCTGAATTTCTCTAAATGGTGCCAATGTTTTAAGCTATACAGAAGTACCGCTACCTGTAGACTTGCTGGTGGTCATATTAGGAGTCTCACTTTCCGAGGGCAAATTAAGCTCTTATCAATCTGTAAAAAGTGCAATTCCAGTGAGGCTTGTCCTCAGCACTTACTTGATTGCCTGGATTTCACTATGGAAGATTTTCTTGAGAGATCTCTCCTTTTCCTCAATTTTGTTAAGGTTTACGGCCTCATAGATCTGATATAGCTCCGCTATATCAGATGGGATTAGTAACAACAACAACAGCATATAGTAAGTTTCATTACATTCAACACAACACACATACTCATCTATCCTATAATTTGACTTGGATGAAAATTCAATGGACAAACACAATAAAGAGTTTAATTATGTCTATGGAATTTTGTAGATGGAATATAAAAATATATTTATGCTTATTTTGTAATAATACATAAAGTGTAATGTTTTTTTACAAATCAAGGTATGTTATAGTATTGTGTAAGGAAGTTGATTGGTTGGGTTTCATGGCGCAAGGTCAAAATGCGGACATGCTGCACCCATGTGTAAGGAAGAGGATATGAAAGTGTACCATGTTTAACAATTAAATTCCTGATTAATTATGATTCTATTCATTCAACAAAAAGTCAAATTTTCTTAATAGTTAGATTTTTCAATATAAAATTTATAAGTTTATTGCATTTTTTGGTTAATGAAATTTAAGTTTAAATCTTCAAACCAGCATTTAGAAATTTCCTTAATTATAACCTATGAAACTATTTTTAAGACGTTCCACCCAAAATAAGCACATTTAGGATGTTTTACACCCCATATTTGAATATCATAAGAAAAAGAAAAATATTTTTGTATTCACGTTTAAACATGTCGATTGAATATTCTTTTTGTTTAAATTGCATTTCACTATTATAACACAAATTTTAAAAAATAATAAAACTTGTTGTAGAGTAATATATTCAATTGATTCCACAAATCACTAACGTTACTGAATCTCAAATAATGTATATTTTCTGCAGTTCTTAAATAAAACAGTTATACAAATTTTATATTTGTGTATTTATTTATATTAAAAATCTCACATTATAGAACCAAGAAGTCTAAAATAATAAGTTACTAAATACTTACAATAGCAACATTTTGTGTTTGAAAATATATAAAAATAAAAATAAGTGCTATATTCACCAGCATATTTTTTGATTTTTATTTGCATATTCTATAATCAATTTTATTTAAGTGTTTTAGTTTTGTGAAAGATATTTCAGTAATACTGATAAAAGAAAATAAAACAAATGACTTTTAAATAACTAAAATATAATAATTTTTTAACATTATTATCATATTTTAAATATTATCTAAAATATTTATTTCAGCTATACTGCTCAAAACAATTAAAAGATACTGAGTTTATGGGTTGATTTCGGATCCTGATTATGGTTAATTGATATATAATTGACCAACGTAGTAAGCTACATAAAAAAAATTACATTTTTTAGCAAAGAAAAATCCGTTTTATATAACATTTGATTACAAAAGCAAAAAACACAATTTGTGCGTATAAGGAAAACAAATAAAAGATGTTTTCCTTAAAAGTAAATAGTTTTATGCAAGCGGTGTGATTTCTTTGGGCGTACAACAACTTTGAATACCTTTAATGTACCAAATCAATTAGGCTATTCCTGACGGCTTCTGGTATTTTCTCTCATTCCTCCAGTAGAGCTATTACCAGATCTTGGAGAGATTATGGTGGTGGTGGTAGGCGGCTTCAACGAAGCATCCCCAGGAATATTCTCAACAAGCTCTATTGAGTTCATGCCTTAGAAACGCTTTGGCCATTTTATTTGTAAAGTTTCAACCTTGAAGACGAATTTATTCACCAATTTATTTCCATATGGCCTGCAATTGTCCCTTAAAATGAGATAATTTCCAAATGCTGCAACGTTTACAATAGATCTAAGGATCTCATGCCTATGTATGGTAAGAACTCCATTCCCAATGATATCTCGCGCTCATCATTGTAGATGGCAGCATGGGCCATCACCCCTCCCATTATCATCAAATCTGACTTTCGTGGCCGAACGCAGAATGGATTTTAGTGCCACGTTACTACCAGATGAGAATATGCCTATAATCTGAAGGAAGAGTAAAACGAGCCATGTTAACGGAAATAATTTTTTCCAATTTATTTCTTTGACTGTTCATATGATCTGCTGTCCCCATCCTGCAGGTGCGTCGATATCTATCTATTACGATACACAAACACATTGGTTTACGTGCGTACAATCCTACAGCTCTAAGATGGATTCGGACAGTTTGTTTCGAAACTGTGAAAATAGAAATTGAAGAAAGTGATATTCATATTTTGGTGTCTATCAGCCGTTAAAGCTAAATAAACATCTTCTTAGGTCGTTTTTTTTATCCACGATCTTGTCTTAATCATCGGAGTGCATTTCCAGTCTCCAACAAAACGGTTCGAAATTCTGAAAATCACATTTTTCGATGCTCTCATGGCTTCTGTTACTTTGAATTGCATTTGGCTTCCATTTAACGAGCCAATAAACTCTCCATGCTTCTTTCTCACTTAAATAATTTCATTCAGGCGTTGCATTCATAAAAATGACATTGTTATTGAATGTTAATTACTTCTTTCCACTTTGTCTTACATTTAGTTGAAAGCCAAATTAAAATTTTTGCATATTGAGAAGTTAAAAAGCGATACAAAATTGCATTTGTGGTTGTCCTCTTCCATTTTGTGTAAAAACAGTTACACCATTGTTTTAAAATCTATTTAACCTATCATTTAATTGTTTTGAACTGAGTATTAGTCTTGCTATTTTTATTATAACTTGTTGTATGACCTTTTTAATCCAATTCAATGACAATACGTTACCTGATTAAAATTTAATAAGCTTAAAGTGTAAGCGAACCACATTTACTGTAGTGCTCATTATATGAAATTTTCTTTTCAATGCGTATTCATTTTTATATATTTGAAAATTACGAATAAAATAACACATTTCAGATCATTATTAGGAATAAAAATACATTATTGAAATGTTATTAACTTAATATTTTATTGCAGGAGCGACAACAACATATATTTAACACAAATATTTTGAAACCTGCTTGATAAATTATTATTAAATGAACTCCAAATTTATAAAAATTTAAGAGTAAAAATTGTATTAATAAGAGAAAGATATTACAGCCTACATAGTTTACTTGAAATTCTAAACTTAGTCATTAAATTGCGTTTCACAAATACACTTACACACAAGATAAATATTTACAGAGACAATCGCGGTAAAACAAGTCAATAATTACATTGCACAAGGTTTATTTTTCAGATTGTTGTTCAGTGATGAAAATTAAATGTTATCTCGAATCATGTGAAGTTTATTTTTAGATTTGTAAGATAACTGAATGAATCTGAAGTTTATTTTTTGATTTGTAAAATAACGGAAATACTTAAAAATTGAGCAAACTTTCTAGGGCAAAGCAATAAACATTTTTATCAGGAGTGCAATCAAATAATATTTTTCAAATTTTAAAGAATAACAATTTTGTATTAAACTTTTATAAAACTCTATAGATTTATATATATTTTAATATTTTACATATATATATATATATATATATTTAAATAGATTGATAGATAGATTGGCACAGAGATAGTTAGATATGGATGTGTGTATTATATTTAAATTAAAAATTAGATAAAATTAAATATTTGTATATATTACTGTAATATACAATAATAAATTTCGCTGTTAATATTTTTAATATAGAGTGAAATTATTGTTATTATTGTTGAAATATCATGATTCCCTATGCATAGTCCTGTGTTGGGCTCTGGAAGTTATATCGAAGCAGCCGGGTGAAATTTTCGTGATTTTGAAGCTAGGACCAAGCAGTAGACCCCCAATACTTGGACTGCACCAACCAGATATATCATTTCATTTAGACGACATTACAACCACACCCAGTTTTAATGTACCCCAGCCGTCATAAGCAAACATGATGGACATTCGCTTCAGCCGGGTTTCGAACTCATTTTCTTCCGATGATGATACATACTATAAGTACACTACTGGCCATTAAAATTGCTACACCAAGAAGGTGACATGCTACAGACGTGAAATTTATACGAAAGAAAGAAGGTACTGTGATATACAAATGATTAGCTTTTCAGCGCATTCGGACAAAGCAGGCGCCAGTAACGACACCTACATTGTGTTTAAATGAGGAAATTGTTTAGCTGGTTCCTCATACACAAATTGCATTTGAACGTTGTTGCCTGGTGAAAAGTTGTTGTTATGCCTCGTGTAAGAAGGAGAAATGCGTACCAGCACGTTTCTGACTTTGATAAAGGTCAAATTGTAGCGTACCGGAATTGCGGCCATTGGATACACGTCTTGGTCACCTCTTGTTCGCATTGAAGGGGCTTTAAACAGTGAACGTTACATTTCTGTTGTGTTACGACCCGTGGCTCTACCCTTTATTTGAGCCCTGTGAAACTCTACTTTCAGCAGGATAATGCCCGACCGCATGTTGCCGGTATTGTACGGACCTTTTTTGATATGGAACATGTTCGGCTGTTGCCCTGGCCAGCACGTTCTCCAGATCTTTCACCAATAGAAAATGTCTGGTCAATGGTTGCCGAGCGACTGGCTCGTCACCAAACTCCAGTCACTACGGTTGATGAACTGTGGCATCGTGTTGAAGCTGCATGGGCATCTGTACCTTTACAAGTAATCCAATCTCTGTTTGATTCAATGCCCAGGCGTATAACTGCTGTTATTACTGCCAGAGGTGGTTGTTCTGGGTACTGATTTCTCAGGATCTATCCAGCCAAATTTTTTGAAAATGTAATCACTTGTTATTTCTAGTATAATATATTTGTCCAATAAATATCATTTTGTTATCTGCATTTCTTCCTGGTGTAGCAATTTTAATGGCCAGTAGTGTATCATACTTATATGAAGGAATGCAAGCATTGGACAAGGAAAGAAGTATACCCATTTTAAAATGCATCACAATTCGACTATCCAATGCACCTTCACAGTTTGTGGCAAACATCTGTCATTTAATAGAAGCGAATGAATTGTAAGTTGAGTATTGACTAATGTAAAAATTGTAGGAGTAAATATTATTTATATAATAACTTTATTATATTTTAACAATGGAAGGAATGAATAAGCCTAGTGAATTTTTCTTTGCCTAGAATCACCCATCTTGTGTCATCTTCGAGGTGCACTGTCTATGGTGTTACGATTCTCAATGAAAAACTGGGAAAAGTTTCTGTCAAATAGAAAAGTGGTTGTAAGTCAAAATTATCCATCATAAAAATTAGATAAGAGAACAATTGTCAGGAAACCTTTGATTTCATTATTATTTTTTATAATCCATCAAAACAGCAAATGAGTATAGCTCCAGAACTAAAAAGTTTCATAGCAAAATTTTGTGAAGCACTTTTAGGGATGCTGAAAATAACAAAATGAGACAGTATACAATTAAAAAATGGATTCTTTTCTCATGTGTCGTCATTTATAGAATTTTTTAGTCATGAAGCAGGGTTTATTTGATGATTGTAGAAGAGAAATTTCAGTTTGACTGTCTGGTTCCTACCGAGAAGCATGTTAGATTTCTGTGTTGAAGGGTAATTTTAATCGTAAGATAAATTTTAATCGTTAAAAGTAATAATTTCAATCAATTTTCGAACAATCGTTACTCCCACGAAAACAGGCAAGCATTCTCTCATTCTTGTTTAGAATTTATACATAATGCTTTTATAAGTTCAACATCATCCATTCTTCAATGTCAACCTGCGTGCAGTATTAAAACATGGCTCTTTAAATCATTATCTAACATATTATAACCCAGAAGCCATAACTTTGACTAGTTAATGGGATGTTTAGAAGACACATTACTCGTGATAAATTTAAAGTACTAAATTTAATTGTTTTATATCATTTACTTAAAGAAAACAAATATTTTTGACTATACATTTTAGTATTTATTCTTTTATTTTTCTTCTTTCTCAAATACAATTAAAATTTAAAAATATAAAAACACAGTCAATAATTATTGGAATCAGAATAGAATAAAACTCAATATAAATTTTATTAATTTTCATAGATTTGAGAGTATTTACTTATTAGATTGGAAGCAATATCGAACTTATCTCCAATCGCAAGACATAAAACATTTCTGTAACGTTAAAAAAAATATACGGAATATCGTAATTAATCAATTTTTCTTATTCATTAATAATCTTTAGCAAATTAAGCTAATTATCAATATTGTTATATGGGATTACTTAGGAAGTAATATAAATTTCATCAACTATTGAAAATTATAAATATAAGTATGTAAAAGAAAGAATATAATTTTTCTCCGCGCGCGACGTGAAAAAGTGACGAGTATAACTCAGTTCAAATGTTAATGTTGGAATTTGAACATCATTTTTAGATTTAAAGCAATATATAGGAAAATATTTTTAATAACATTTTACAGAAAATATTCCTCTCAAATGAGACGATAGCGGAGCAAACTATAGTTTATCAACATTTGTTATTCTTCTAAAGAAATATTCTTTATTTTTATGTCTATATATTTTTCAATTAAAATATCTGACAGAATGAGTTAAAATTTTATTTTGGGGTATATTATTAAAAAAAAACATTTGATGTAACTTTTTCAAAATGTTCAGTATGCATGTGTGCATAGTGTGTTGTGTGCTCATTTTAAAGTATGTATGAGAAATATCAGAACACTATGTTTTAAATTTAATTTTTTGACTTAGTTTAATTTATACCTAGCAAATTTCCTAAAATCTAAACTTCCATTAAGCAAGCAAAATTATTGAACAAATTTATATTAATTATTAAATGTGTCATAAATTAAAAATATACATTTTTATTCACTTCTATGTATCGTATATGATTTAAGATTTTGATTAAGGATTCAAAATTAAAATACAATCTTTTTTATTTTAATTATGCTTGTAAGTGTCTTGGTTGATTAATGTAGAATGGCGTGCACGGTGATGTTAAATAAACGTAGTTACATTATTGCATGGAAAAAGGAGTTTTCTTGTACTCATCGCACATGGAGAAATCTCGTAAGAAAAATATGCCATTAAATTACGTTGCAAGCAACAATACATGAATATTATACTATAATTAGTAAAGATTATAATCCACAATTTATTGATTCATCTCAGAAGTTCATGGCTCTGTAAATGACACGAAATTTCAAATCTTATTTAAATACTAATGAAACAAGATCAAAAGTCATTTCATTTTTAAAAGTTTCCATTTGCATTAAAAAGACTAAAATATTTAATGTTTCGTGTAAAAACTGCTTTTATCAATGAAATAAAATATTACGAATTCAAAAGAAGAAATACAACCTTCTTTCAAGCATACTGTATAGTAATTAAATACTTTTTATCATTATAAAAAAGTAAATATTATAAGTACTTCGGTAAAAAATTGAATTCAGTATGAAAATATTTTTATTCGATATTTTCTTAACTAAGAGACTAAAAAAAAGCTTTTCACGAACATTTGCGAATATTATTTTTTACAGAAAATCAGAAGTAATTTACAAGAAAGCCCTTCAAACACTCCAAGAAAAAATCTCCATTACCAAATTTCTTTCACTCGTAAACTTGAACAGTGTAAATAACTTTTAAATGCATATTAAGATGGGCGTTAAAGCATTTGTCCAATCAGGAGATTTCGATTGACTTTCTTCAATTTTTTTCTTTCATTTCCTCATCCGTTATCGCTCTAAAAATTAATTGCTAATGTACTTGCATTTCCTTTTTTATTATTTTTTGCTCATTTATATAAAAAAAATGAAATCATTACTAAATGAATACAATAACGGTGGAAATACTTTAAGCTTTCCTGCTCTTCACAATTTAAACACAGGAAAAATACCATAATGTAAATGTTTATTTAAAATTTTTCAACTCTTTAAAATACGTTGATTTATTTTTGATAAAATTATTCCTCTGTAACAGGAATTGTAAAATTTAATCGATGTTTTCAGAAATCATTTGCAAAATAGTAATTGAAAGTGTTGTTTTTATATTCTTAAAATAAAATGTATTTCGAGTTCTATAAATAAATTAAAAGGGATATAAAATTTTTAAAGAATTCATTGCAAAATTTTACACGATAATTTAATTTACATACACACACAGACATACACGAATATGTGTGTGTGTGTGTGTGAATTTCATCAACTTATATATTTAAAAGTACTTAGAAATACAAATATTAGAGATTATTTATACAACATTGTAAGCATTAGGTCCTGAAACTTCAGACATTATTTTAATTCATACTGACAACATTTAAATTAGCAGCTCATAGAAAATGACAAACAACGAAAATTTAGGTACTTGGGAAGAAAATGCTGTGTATGTAAATTATTAAAGTTTTCAACATAGTTAAGCAATAGTGGTAGCTGAGCGTAATGTGCATGTAAAAGGATAAATTATTTAGGAAACATTTTATTGGTAAATTGTATCTGAGTACATTTTGAAAGGGAAAATATTTACCTGCATACTTTTGAGTTTGAAAACTATTGAATTGATGTCTATCGATGATTGTTTCATTCGTAATATAAAATCCCATCGGCTCCTTTAGAGTATTGTGAAATTTATGGTTTAAGAATTGTAAAAAGAATGTCTTGTTTTATTTCACGATTTACTATTATTAACAGCCAAGAAAATAAACATGTTATTAGTCTGGTATATTTCTGTTATGAACTGTATATTCTGTTCATTGTATATTCTGTTATTAAATAAATCGGGTCGTTTGTGTGGTTGAGAGTATCTCTAAAAATAACTTCAGTGCAGTTGCGGAAGCATGAACTAAAAGCTTGGTTACCATGACTTTAGTTAATTTTGAAATAACTTCACAGATAGGAGCTTTAAATGGGGTGTTTCATGACTAATCCAAATTTAAGCATTTTGTGATATCCGGGTAATGACGTGTTGCCTGAGGATTACCGATTTAGCTTATAGCATTGTTGATTTTATTCGTATCAATGTTTGGTTTCACAGGAGAATACATTTTGTTAAAACAGGAGTTATGTCTGTTTCATATTAGTACTTGTGGTAATGCCGCTAATTCAAATCCTGCATTTCTGCGGGATAATGCAGGTCTATGATTATGTTGGTACTACTAAACGCGACAGCAATTTCTCATATCTCTCCTCAATACAGAAATTTTGAATTTATAAATATAATAAAAAAATTAAATATATTTTAAAATAAAATTTATCTACAAATATTAAATTAAAAGAGACAGAGAGTATACACAAATGCCTATAAATGAAGTAATCCTGAGACACGACAACCCACATGTGGCCAAAGGTCTACGGTATGGTATCTGTTTTCCTGGCAGAAGGAGTTGGCTTACAAAACACATGTCTTGTTTATGTTGTCAGCTTAATGCGAAACCATTCACAGTGCTTACTTCCAAAGACGCTTGGTACTCAGTTTACGGACCCAATGATTGGATGAAAGGCTCTGACGCCTTTGTCAACCTGCCTGCAAAAAACGATGTCGCCAAAAGTTTTCTACCTGGTGATTTGGTACAAACTATTTATGGATTAGACGGAGAACGTAGTAACACATAAATGCTCTCGTAATCACTATATATATATATATATATATATATATATATATATATATATATATATATATATATATATATATATATATATATATATATATATATATACTGTGAGGATTATTTAATGTGTAAATAGAGTAACTTAGAGAGTAACTTTCTCTTTCTTAATCTTCTATCTGTATCTTTTATCCAAACCATTAATAGAACCATAACTCCTATCCTAACTTCTGTTATAAATAAGCCAAATAACGATGATAAAAGCAATTTTATGTATTTTTCTTTTTTGTATTAGCTTAATTTCATCTGTCTAAATCTTATTTTGTCACAACGAAAATGGTCTACGTAAAACAATAAACTTTGCATTAGTAATTTACTTCTTTTAGAGTTCCTTTTTCATTTTACAGGATTACATATCCACATGTTAGGGGACTAATGCTTCACAAATTTTGAATAGATTGCTTATATGTTTTACTAAACCCCTTTAAAGTAAAACATTTACTATTTCTCACAAGAAATTTAAAACTGTTTTTCTAGGCTAATAATTTTTCGCTAAGCATAGAATATATTTAAAAATGTTAGAAATATAAATGCATATTCAGCTTCTATTTACTTTTATAGCATAGTAAATAAAAGTTATAGATTTATAACAACTCTTTAGATTTCTCTGGAATGAGAATAAAAGTTTTTCTTTTTGATTTAAACAAGGATTCATGTATATGTTAGAGTTTTGAGGCATTATTTAGCATTACAAAATAAAATAAAATAAATGTACTACGATGATGCGCTTTTTAATGTTAATCTTTTTAATGGAATTATAAATTTCAAAAGTAAATATTTCCTAAAGCTACGCATTTTTAATTGTAAACATTACTTTTTTTAGGTGAACAAACATGCAACTATTTGTAATATATTATGTTCTGTAAATTAAAAATAAGTCAGGATATTATGCATTTCTTTATATAAGTGTTGTTTTTTCCTATAAGATTATGCATCATCACAGGTTCGGTATAGAAATTGGTGCCACTTGGTTTTGCAATAAATATTGACGACAAAAATTTACCTATGGTGAATCTGGTATTTTCATTGTTTTAACTAACATACTTTTAGTGTTTTCCTTTTGTAATTCACATTTTGAGGAAAATCTTGGTTTCAAAAATATCACCAAATATTTAAGTACCAGTTCGTAAACTTTTATCCTCCCACACAATAATTTTTTTCTAAAATTAATTTAATTTAATTGCATTAGCTTGTTAAACTATATTTAATATATAATTTCAAAAGAGATATGTTGATAATTACAGTATAACTTTTAAACTTTTTTTCTAAAAAATATATACATATATTTTCTTTTTTTTAAACACTTTAATGTTTGCTTATAGCTTATTTTAAATTATGTAAACAATAAAACTTTCATGATTTAGAAATGTAAATATATTAAATTAAACCTATCTTGCATTATTTTATTATAATACTTTAAAACATATTTTACTGCGCCTATTTTTAACTAGTAAACTATAGAAGGAAAATTATTTTTATTTAAATAAAATGTTGATATTAAAATAATGCCTTCACAGCAAATTTATTTTAATTAATAAATAATGAAACATTTTTATTTTCTGTTAATATATCTCAAAAGTTTTAACAAAGTATTCATTTGAGTTGAAATTGCTATAATAAAATAAAATATATATTTCAGAAAATATAGTATTTATTCACATTTTAAGAAAAACTTTACTTATTATTCTTCGAAGCAAATTGTTAAGATATCATCGATTACTCTATTAAAAAAAAAAAAAAAAAAAAAAGCAAAACAAACAATTTAATTTCTACAAATTTCACATAAAAAATGTATAACTAAAAAACATTCCTTTTTGAAACATAAATAATAATGAAAGGTAAAATAAGTTGCAATTTATTCACTTATTTTTAAAGACTTTGCAAAACATTTTAAAATAATAGAAATAAATAGTGAAATACAGATATTCGAGCAAGTATAAGTTAATTCACATTGTCAGATGTGTTGCAATTATTCATTTAGTAGGACAACCTGCAGAATTTGTAATCATTATAACTACAGATTATTTGGTATTTTAAAAAAATGTGGCATTGGATAAAACAGATTTTTTAATTAAATCAAAACTTTTCGTAAAATGTTCTATGAAACATATTTTGTTACGTTAAACTAATTAATTGAGGTTCGTGAGTTATCATTTTTGAATTTTTCTCATAAGCTGAAGATGTCAATTTAAATATCTCAATCCATTAAAGACCATAGTGTTGAGAAGACTTATTCACATTAAAGTAAAATTTTAAGTAAAAGATTTATTCCCATTTTCCTAAATTAAAGTTTTTTTTAATTTTACATACTGAAAAAGTGATAAAACCCATATTATTTTTATTTTTGAACACATATATTAAAAATAAATTTGCAATTTAAGATAAACGATTAACAGCTTAACAAAAAGTTCTTTTTTATTATATTATGTACAGGATTTATATGAATATATGAGTTAAAATATTTTGTGTGATCTTACAGAAAAAAATTCTTTAACTCTTCCTTCGATAATTAAATATTTTTGCAATGTGAAAAATGAAATTATCCCCTAAAATACCATATCAAGTATAAAGCATAATTATAGTAACTATATCTGAAAAAAAGCTGCTGCAAAAATAGGATGAAAACATCATCAACTTAATAGGAAGTTATATTTTATGAAAGAGTTTTTAAATAAATTTATATATTAAGAAATGTATTTTAAAATGAAACCAAAAATAACCACAGAGAGATTGCTGTTTACAAAATTATTACATTTTTAAAATATTTATTTTATGCTAAATTAATTACACTTTTTTATTGGAGAAAAAGAAATTTATCAGTGAATTCAGTATTCAAACAAAAGCTTAAAACTTTTATCATTCAATACATCAATTCCCTATTTCTACTATCTTCAAATTTAAAATAAATTACAAATAATTCTTATCTCAAATCAAAAATAAATGAAAATTACACATTCAGTTGGAAAAAAATTTTATTTAACTGTGATTTTGATGAATATTTATGCGTAAAAACACTTAAATTATTTAAAAATAGTATTCATATTATTCTGAAATATTATTTTCTTACATCTTTCAAACAAATGGAATAATAAAAACATTTCATTATTCAAGCCTTCTTCATTATTATACCTTTAAAGATATTAAAAAAAATAATTTTATAAATATAAATTGTGATATATTTTGAATCCGTCGTTTTATGATCAGATATTAATTTTTATTTTTATTTGTAATCCCTTTCATCTTCAGTGTTTCTTTAATCAATATTTCCTAATCACACATGAAAAAATGAAAAATGAAAAAAAATTTAATTAGTTGTAACGGTGAACCATTATTGAATGGATTTTATTGTGTTGGAAAAGCTTCGAGGTGCCCGAAGTTTAAAAATTTTTATAAAAAAATGATAAATAAATATTTATTCAATAAATAGTCATATTTATAAATATTTAAAAAAAAATTAATTTTCTGTTATATAAATGTTTTTTTTTCTTTTCAAAATAAAATGTTTGCTCAATAAAGTCATAAGTTGATGATAGTATTTTCACATCATTCCATTTAGCTTAACAGACTTAAAATCGGAGATTTAATAATTCTTCAATATCATTTTCCAAGGGCAATTGACGCATATCATATAATATCTTATTTATATATATTCAAATTTTCATTACAACTACATACCTTCTTATATATATATATATACATATATATATGCCCTTCTGTTCTGTTAAGCATATTGTCAAAAAAACTCTTAAAACCAGAAATCATGAAGAACTTACAAACCGCATTTCTCTTAAACCTTGGAAGAATGCCATCCTAAATCTGCGCAATAGCCCAAGACATAGAGCGGTGGCTAAATTCCGCCTTGCAACCGGGTACGACTGTCTGTGGAAACATCTGTATAGATTTGGTATCGTTCCTTCTCCGGTTTGCACTCTTTGCAACATTGGTGACGTCATAGACGCAGTGCATCTTCCTCGTTGCCCTGCACTTCGTAAGACGTCTCTAACTGAGAGCTATTGGGAAGCTAGAGACATGTTAAATAGATAGATAGATACATAGATAATGTATTTGCAGTTATTTGGCTACTGTAGTCAAAAATATTTCAGAAAAAAAAATGAATGCAAGAAACATTGATTACAACCTCTGAAAATAAAGTTAGGCGAAGTAAGTCAGAAGAGAAGATCTGCCAACACTGTTGAAGTAAAAAATCCTGCACCTGCTTAGCAGCAGGTGTTCAACATTTGCCCCCAACTTGGTTTAGTTGAGCAGGGTTTGTGTTTTGTGAAAGGCTTGTTTCACACAGTGTTCGTTTAGTAAGTTGGTTCTTAACTGAGAAATGTGGTAAGAATGAACAAAAGATCGAATTAAAGTCTTGTTTTTAGTTTGACAAGAAAATAAAAAGAAACTCACACTAATCTGGTACATGTTTATGAAGATCAAGCACTGTTTACGAAGTGTGTGTACGAGCTTTTTGCCCGTTTATGAATTCGCCATGAAAGTATTTTCGCCAACATCCTCAGGGGAAGATCGGCAACCTTCATCTGAGACGGGAACATTGAGATTGTAAAGAACCTAATCATGAAATATCTTCGATTATCTGTGTGCATGGAAGCTGATAAAGTGTAGATCATAGGTTCCCAAAGTCCTGGTGGACCTCCAGAGGCTCAAAGGTGATCACACGGGGGTTCACATAGTTGTGAAACAAAACGGTATCACAAGGATCCAAGAAAAAATTTCTAGTTTTTATAATAAAGAACAAACAATTTGGCTTAGATTTACCTATCAACGTAGGCAGGTAACATCATTCACTAGTAGGTACTCAAAAATATTCCAGATTCAATTCAAACACAGAAATGAATCGGATAATAGATAATAATACAAGTATACACCAAGTGTTGAGACTGACTATTTTTTATTGTTGATTTACATTTTAGAGTTCATTGTTGATTTTTTTCAATAGTTGATTGTTTGTAACTATAAATGTTTATAATTTTGTACAACCACAAGTATTATCTTAATAAATATATTATATTATTTTAATAAATAGAGGATATATATATATATATGTATGTATGTATGTATATATGTATATGTATATATATATATATTATATATATATATGTATGTATATATATATGTATATATATATGTATATATGTATATATATATATATGTATATATATATATGTGTATATATAAATATATATATATATATATATATTAAAATAATTTAGATTATATTATTTTAATATATTGTATTTTTTTAATAAAAAGGATACAAGAAAAATTGATACATTTTTCTTCTTAACACCGCCAATTATTAAGGGTGATTTTTTAATTAGATTTGGGAATACAAAAGAAATGCAGTGCGGTCTACCGAATATAGTAAAATTTAGAAAGTGGTCCACGAGATAAAAGAGATTGGGAACCCATGGTGTAGATTAACGGTGATTCTGTGCTACAAATCATTATGCAGAACTTATAGGAAAGAGAGACAATTGTTGCCGCCTTGTGCCTTGAATGACGATCAAACATGACTACGTTCACAAATTTCCCAGGACTTTATCAAAAGTGCAGATGCAACATCAGATTTTTGAGCTGTGTAGTCACAAAGCATGAGTACCGTGTCTTAATTACGTCCCTGGAACGAAACTGCAAAGCATAGAATGATATTCTCCTCCATCGCTTCGTCTGAAAAAGGCAGAACAGAAAAGTCCTCTTTAAAACAATGGCCATTATTAATTGATTGCCAAGACATAATCCACAAAGAATTTCTACCTGAGAGAACTTTGATCAAGGCTTCAATGTAAATTGAAATGTTAATGTGTTTCATAAAACGCTTACGTCAGATACCACTCCTGTACGCACACAATGAGTTTCATGGTTTGCTTTGTTCACGAAAATGTTTGTCCTCACACAACAAATATCACCAAAAAGTTCCTTGTAAGAAAGGAGGTGGTGTGAATTGAAGATGCACCATACTTTCCAGATCTCAATCCTCCAAAATTCTTATTCCCATTACTTAAACTAGGTTTGAAATTAAAGAGATTTGACGATGTTCCTAAGATACAATGAAACGTGAAAAGACTTTTGAACTCAATGTCAATGAAAAGGAGGTGGTGTGAATTGAAGATGCACCATAACTTCCAGATCTCAATCCTCCAAAATTCTTATTCCCATTACTTAAACTTGGTTTGAAATTAAAGAGATTTGACGATATTCCTAAGATACAACGAAACGTGAAAAGGCTTTTGAATTCAATCCTGAAAGGAGATTTCTTGCAAAATGTCCAGGACATGTATAGGATATCTCAGCGGTACATATGTATGGTAGGTTGGTTCGTTGGTTTGGTTTTATGCGCAAGGTCCATAAAGGAACATGCTGAGCCAAAACTAAAGTTTTTATAAAACAATTACTTATTTTTTTAATTAAATAATTATTAAAAAAAACTCCAAGCTCATTAAAACTTTAAGAAATGAAGTGGGAGGTGTCTGTTTGTGGTGGATAATAAAATATAATATTGGTTAACATTTCCTTTAAGTTAATGTTACAGGACGATTCACCAAACGTTATTGTCAGAGGTTACACTTTTGAAGAAAAGGTGTCTTCTTCGGGAAGCAGACCATGCGATTATGCATCACAAATACTAGAAATGAATGTTATGTCAGGCATGTGCTACTGTGATCTATATTCAATATCATCACAGTTTCGGAATCCCCAGAACAATAGTCTTTCACACGTTGAATTTTTATGTGTAAATGTACACAAAATAAATATTATGCAATCATGCCTTCGCACTAGCTTTGTTTTAAGTTCCATTGAAATGTATTTGCATTTTACTTACTTTGCTATTTATACTAACACGAGAAATAATGAATTAAGCAGATAGTACATAAATATTAAAAGAATTTCGTTTAAGAATTAAATTATTTTTTGTGTTTTCTTATAATAAGTGTACGTCAAGTAAATTTTGAAATATTTTGCAATTAAGACTGGTAATTTTTCTCGATTAATATTTATTTGTCAATGTTTTCTATAAGTAATAATTTTTCGAAAATCTCTTTTGTTATAAATAAATGCAATACACATGAAGAAAAATAAATTTAATATTTTCATAATCATATTTGAATTTGCTTAAGTCTTATTTCTGAAATTAAACAGTTTATTCTTATAAAGCTTTAATTAATTTTTTAACATTTGGCATATTTTTGTCGTTATATTTTGAACTTATTTTCTTTAAAATTTGTATACAAAATCCTACATACAAAAATGTCTTCAACTATGATGTATAATCCTACAATTTTATGATCTTATCAATATAAGTACTTTCAAGTAATAGAAATGTAAGCTAGTCTTTATATTTCTAAAATTCATTTTGTTTAATTTTTACTTGATGTCGATTGCTGTTCATATACTCACAATTGAAGCAGCTTTCTCCAGTTCAAAGAAAAACATTTTATTAACCTGTTCGACACTGTAAGACATCTGATAAAATTAATTTAGCTTATTACCTTATTGGTACGTTTACTATCTAAATATTTCCTGTTATTTGTTTTTGAGTTTAAGCTGTCTATATCAACATGATATTCAATTGTTGGGTGTACAGCACGCTTTTTGAAATAGAATTCCTTAATATTCAAGATCATCTTAAACTATGCTTTATACTATTATGCACTTGGTTTTGTTTAATTATATTATATAATTAAATGTATCAAATTGCGATTAACATAATATTGTCAAACATTAAAGCATAGCAATAATCGTTATTTTATATATTTATACAAAAAAGGTCTAACTTTTCTACATACTAACTGATTAATTTCATATGATAACTCAGTAAATATCACACAGCTTTCAAATGATAATTAATGAAAATGTGTCCCATTTTAATAGATTTCTTAACTTTTTAAGTATTCACCTCATAGTTCTAAAGTAAAGTTTATCTGAAGTAAAAATGATTCGAAATAAGAAATATAAAACCTTTTTTTTAAACATTTTAAGTAATTTTCTTGTTTCCTTGAATGTTGAAATTACTTAAATAATTAAGAAGAAATTTGATTTCTTTTGAAAAGTTTGTTTCTTTTGATAGAAAATTAAGCAAAGTAAAAAAAAAATTATCCTTACAAGATCTCTCAAAATGTTATTTTTATTGTAAAAGGAGAATTACTTCACAAAAGCTCTTCAGAATGTCAAGAAAAATTACATTTCTTAATTTCGTTCACTTGCATTGCTTAAAACTATATAAATACATTTTAAGTATATATTAAGTAAGGCGTTAAATCTTTTCTCCCAAAATGAGATTTCGATCGGCTTTTTCCACCTTTTTTTTATATTTCGTTTCATTATCCATGTTTTCATTCCAAAAATTAATTGCTAATGTATTTGCGTTATTTTTTTTCACTTTAGTTTAAAAAAAATAACAGCCATTACTGATTGAACGCAATAACGAAGGAATGTTTTTTCTACTGTTCGTTGCTCCAACAGAAGAAAAATACCATAAATAAATAATAGAAAAATTTTATACAAGTGTTTGACAAGTGATACAAGTGTTTCATTTCATTACAAATGCAGTAATATCTCTGATGTTTATTTGTTTTTATATTTATTACACGTATTATAACCAATAAATTCGCTCACTGCTACCTTAGCTACAAATCAAAACTGCAGTATCACAGCAGATGTTATTTTAAAGAATGAAAAAAAATGCTTTTAAAATTTTATTTTAGTTTAAATTACATATTAACTTTACTAACGAAAAATTTAATTTATCAATTTATATTATTATCAAATGTTCCTTCAGAGGAATGTGGTATTATTTTACAAAATAATTCAATCTACAATCTTTGTATAAATATTCGATACGGTATTTTATGTTAAAAGCATAACAATTATAAATTATAAGCACTTTAAAATAATATTGGCTTGCATAATATTTTTCTTAAATGTTTATTTTTTATTTCTAATGTTCGTCTATTTATGTTCTACTTATTTAGCACTTCGAGGGACAAAGAGATGGCAGCTTTTATAGTGGTATATCCAGTGGGGGGGGCATGATTTCCCCGGAAAGTGGTTGGATATCAGAGTAGTATTATTTCACATAGACGGCACTGAAACCACGACATAGTTTATGTGCTCTAATCACCATTATTTGACACGGTGGATCTTCAGTTAGATCGGGATTCGAATTTACTACCTTCTGATAATGAGAGTGAATTCCCTCACTTAAGTAGTAAGTGTGATCATAGTAAGTGTTTTCTCATCCATATAGGTTACTGAACTTGGATTTAACAATTTCAGTAGATATTGCATTTTATTCTGTTGTTTAATGAATTAAGTTCTTCAGTTTCTTATATGTTTAAATTTCATTTCATCATAACGAACTTACCAAATTAAGATGTTATTTGTTTTATATTTAAAATTCGTTCAATTAATATTATTTTAAATTTAAGTTATCATCTCCAATACCTTTAAATTCCTTTTCTTGTTCAGAATTCAAATATTTTATGATGTTTACAAACATTGTCCATATTTCATTATATTTGCTGATTAAAAAATTTTGCTCTTACTTTTCACTTCCATTTTAATTAAACATTAATTCAATATAATGAGTTGTGTGGTTATCCAATTTAACGCTCATCGCTAAAGACGCATATTCTTAGAATATCAATATTTCACCTCATGCACATAATTTCTGGAGTACACTAATCAGTTTTATTAATTAATCAGTTTTATTGCTATTTGTTTGCTTTCCTATTTACTAGTGATAATAAACCTAATATGACATGTATAAAACAAGTCACAAAAATAGAAAGCCTTATATTATCGATTTTCACATTTAATTTATTTTTCCCGAAATTATGCATGCTTTATTTTATAATATCCTTTTAGAATGCTTTATCCTCGCACCAACAAGAAATAAATTCTGCATAAGCATATTTTTGATGAAGTATTGATTTGAAATCAAGGAATGAAAATAATGTTTCGTGAACTTGACGTCCTTTAGCAAATACCCAATAATCCATACTGTTTAATAAACTTTTTAATCCTATTAACGGTTTTTAAAGTTAGATGCAGATGCGTAAAATGCAGCCTGGTTTTTACTCATTAAGAAATTTCAATCAATTTCACTACTCATTCACTTTTTATTCATAATTTAAAATTTCTTAAAACAATTGTCTAATGTACATTTTTTCTGTCTGATCTATAAACATTAACATCTATACATATTTAGGAAAAACAAAATGCTTTTCATGAAAGATAAAAAAAAAATAAATAAATAAATAAAACTTAATAAAAAACAGGTTGAACTTCTTGATATATTAATTTAAGGAGAATTTTGTATGAAAGGATGTCCATAACTGTTTAATAATTAAATTAATATTTAATTTTAAAAATTAAATACTTATTTAATATCAATAAATTATTCTAACTATTTTAAAGAAAGTAATATTTATAATAATACATATTTACGAAATAATGTAGACAAAATAATTGATTATTTATTCTAAAATATTTGTAGATTTTTGGAAATGCACCATTCTTAAATATAATGCAAATAAATACATGTTATGATTTAATTTGATAATATATATATATATATATATATATATATATATATATATATATATATATATATATATATATATATATATATATATATATATATATATATATATATATATATATATATATATATATATATATATATATATATATAACAACCTACAAATATTTCAAAGTAATTAATTTTATTTTTATTGATTTGTTTTGTAAGAGGTTATAGTTCTACTTGTAGTTATTATTGTTTAACCTATTTATAATGCGTAAAAGTAAAATAAAAATTATCAATGGAAAAAAGAATAAAAGTCTGTTCATGTTAAAAATATATCCATATCTTCATGTCTGTCATTTCGTTAGCAATTAAATGCAAATCGTTTGAAGCAAATTCCCAAAACAGACTTTTATCATTCACTTATCACACTTTGAAATGCTTAATTTACTGACTTCATATCTACAGACAACAATATCTTACTCTCTGTTATTTAAAAGCTTAATTTTATTTGTTCGTACTATTAAAAATATAAACTTTTAAGTTAGTTATCTTTGTAAATTTATATCTAATACGTCAACCGATGCAATCTAAACAATCACAATCTATGTATTCCAAGTAAGTTTTTTATAGTTATTGATTCTTACCTCAATTGAATATTTCCTTAGAAATTGGTTCCAGTACTAAGCATATTTTCCTGATGATTAGAATTATAAACATTTATTTTCATCTGTTCTAGCACACACTTTATTTTTCTTAACTGTAAATATCTAAAAACAGAATGAAATGTCAATTTAAATCATAAAAGCAACACTAGTTAATTTTGGAGAATTTAAATTAATAATTAATTAATAATAAGTATTTATATAAACAATAATAACATTTTGAAATTTTAAATTATGTGTTTGCTTAAAAAGTGACCATAACCACACACATATGCAACTCGCTTATATTTACATAATCCCCCATTTTAATCTATTTAAAAATAAACTAGTTTTTCATTCTTATTTATCATTTAATAATGTTTTCAATGTCAAAACAGTTTAAAGAGTTTTTATCACTATTATGAAATTTAGTGAAATTTACACTTGCTAAATAAATAATAATGACATTTTTTATTGAAGTATTGTTTATGAATTAGTCATTAATATAGTCAGCTATGTGGTACAATATACTGCTTCCATATCAAGGGGTCACTTTTCTACTTAACTAGATTCCTATTGTAAACTACAGTGAAAAATACTGCAAAAATAGCTTATACATAACAAATATAGAAATATGAAAGACATGAATGAATACACCAATGCAAAATTAAATTTACATCATAGCTAAGCTAAGCTTTCTCCAAATTAATTTGCTCTTCTATATGTCAAACTTTAGTCAAGGCTTGTGTTCTAAAACTATAGTCTTCTTTTCTCGAATAAATTAATTTTATTTCTATTTTCTGTTTTATCAAAGTGGCTTTATTACCTATTGTGGGTGAATAGGTTTCGTTAAGCGTTATTTCTTCTTTAAATAAACGAGAAATACAAGTAAGTTGGGAAAATAAATGTTTATTCAGAAAAATATTAATAATAAGTAAATAAATTGCTTTATATTGTAATAAGAAATATAAAAATAATCCTTTCAAAATTTAAGCACAATATTCATATATTTACAAAGCTTTGTTAAAAGAAAGATAAACTAAAAGGACTGTTAGATAAAATGGGAATCACTCTGAAAAATTAGTCTTCAAAATAATGTGCTTTTCTGTTCAGAGATTCATTTGTATATCTATTGTCCAATAGACTTATTTGATAATTTTAAAGTTCATAAAAATCATTTGTTTAGTAAAAGCAACTTAAAATTCAAATTTATTGCTTTCATCAAATTGAATATTGATGAGACTTCTTGAATAAACATTATTTCCCCTTTTTTGATTTAGATTTGGCATGTTTTGTAGTAGAATTTAACTAATTAGTTTTTTTTATATTCAACCCACCTATTGCATCGAAAAAGTATCTAATAATTTACGACATAAATGTTTACCGTATTTTGACAGAAATTATTTTTATGACATGATATATAAAAGTCAAGTAGGTCAATAAAATTATGAATTACTTGATTCTTATCTGGTAATCAAAGATGTTTTCTTATAAATTATGGCAGCATTAATTATTTATTTAACTTCATCCTAAATATCATGAATCTTGAAATTATTTATTTCTTACAACTATATAAAGGTGATTATCTTCACACAGTCATACGTATAATTATAGTTATACGTAATATGTATGATTATTATAATATTAACGAATTAATATCTTTTTGAGAAATCATAAAAATGTTTAACGATAACTAATACTAGTAAATCTAACATTAAAATGTATTTATCAGTTGTAAATTTAGGTATTGCAGTTTAAAAAATATAAAAAACTCGAAAAAATTAAGAAATATTACACATAATGGAATAATGTCATTTTCATAAAGAGCAGATATTATGAATATACTAATAATATCTTCAAAATATTTTGCTAAAAAAAACAAATAAAAAGAAAATAAAAGCTACACAATTAATATATATTGCCTGATAAAAGAAAATAAATGATGAAAAAAGGATAAAAAAAATTTAGCTATGTAACAAATGAAATTAGAATATACATTCTTGAAAATATACATGATTTGTTGTGAAGAATGCATATTCTTTAATTTCACTCCATTTTTAACAATCAGTTTCTTTTCTATTTTCACAAATTTTGAATATCATATCATAATATTCTGATACAAATAAAAAATGAGCTTGACTCCTTATTAGCACCCTTGTTTTAAACCTTTCACAATAAACTTGAGATTTGTCTACAAAAATACCCATATATACACAGACTGGGAATCATTATCAAATATAGCAATATACACTACTGGCCATTAAAATTGCTACATCAAGAAGGTAACATCTACAGACGTGAAATTTATACAAAAGGAAGAAGGTGCTGTGATATGCAAATGATTAGCTTTTCAGAGCATTCAGGCAAAGCAGACGCCAGTAGCGACACCTACATTGTGTTTAAATGAGGAAATTGTTCAGCTCACACATAATCCTCCTCATACACAAATTGCATTTGAACGTTGCTGCCTGGTGAAAAGTCGTTGTGATGCCTCGCGTAAGAAGGAGAAATGCATACCAGCACGTTTCTGACTTTGGTAAAGGGCGAATCGTAGCGTACGGGGATTGCGGTTTATCTTATCGCAGTATTGCTGTTCGCGTCGGTCGAGATCCAATGACTGTTAGCAGAATATGGAATCGATGGGTTCAGGACGGTAATACGGAACGCCATGCGGGATCTCAACGGCCACCTATCACTAGCAGCCGAGAAGACAGGCATATTATCCGCATGGCCGTAATGGATCGTGCAACTACGTCCCGAGCCGTGAGTCAAGAAACGGGGTCATTTGGAAGACAACAAGTGTCTACACGAACAGTTCGACGACGTTTGCAGCAGCATGGACTCTCAGCTCGGAGATCATGGCTGCGGCTTCCCTTGACGCTGTGTCATAGACAAGAGCGCCTTCAATGGTGTGATCAGCGACTAACCTGGGCGCGTGAATGGCGAGACTTCATCTTTTCAGATGAATCCAGGTTCTGTGTAGAGCATCATGGTGGTCGTATCCGTGTTTGGCGGCATCGTGGTGAACGCACACTGGCAGCGTGCATTCGCCATCGTCATATTGGCCCATCACCTGGCGTGACGGTATGGGGTGCCATTGGAGACACGTCTCGGTCACCTCTTGTTCGCATTGACGGTGCTTTGAACAGTGCACGTTACATTTCTGTTGTGTTACGACCCGTAGCTCTACCCTTTATTCGGACCCTGAGAAACCCTACGTTTCAGCAGGATAATGCCCAACCGCATGTTGTTGGTATTATACGAACCTTCCTTGATACGGAACATCTTAGGCTGTTGCCCTAGCCAGCACGTTCTCCAGATCTTTCACCAATAGGAAACGTCTGGTCAATGGTTGCCGAGTGACTGGCTCGTCACCAAACGCCAGTCATTACGGTTGATGAACTGTGGCATCATGTTGAAGCTGCATGGGCATTTATTCCTGTACATGCAATCCAATCTCTGTTTGACTCAATGCCCAGGCGTATAACTGCTGTTATTACTGCCAGAGGTGGTTGTTCTGGGTACTGATTTCTCAAGATCTATCCAGCCAAATATTTTTGAAAATTTAATCACTTGTCACACACACACACACATTTCTAGTATAACACACACTAGTACACGCACATTTTGTAAATAAAAGTTTTTACTTCCTAAATAAATTCATTTGCTTTATATGATGTTGTAATTTTGTAAGTCAAAGTAATACCTTAAAAGAATAGCCATCAAATACTTATCTCTTCATTCAATTCGTTTCATTAGCCGCTCAACTAATCTAGTAGTCAGCGTGCCTGATTGCGTATAAGGAGGTCTTGCGTTCGAATCCCGTTTTGGGCATGGGTGTACTTTCTCTCTCTACCCGTCCTGTCTTTGTTCTTCCCTTGAATGAATGGGCTCTGAATGGTTGCTTACCCTAAAGACGGGTACCTATGGCATGAGCGTACTGAGTAAGTCCCCATCTTCATTGTGTCTAATTAAAAACTACAGAAAACTGATAAGCACAATTTGTTAATCATTCCCTATGTTCAAGTTTAATTTTTAGTTTAAGGCACCTGAACACGTTCGGTGAAATTTGTTTTGAAATACACTGCATATATACATTGCTAGCACTTGTTACTCATCTTTACAAAATCCTTCATATTTCGGAATCTAATTAACATAGAGACAAGAACAAGCCTGTTTCGAAAAGCTAATTAAATTCTGTTTTTAACGAAAGAAAAATAGGTCATTTTTGATCAAAATTGACGTTTTCAACGTGTACGAGTACCTTAAAATAAAAAAAAAAATCTTGAAAAAATAATGAATGTGAAAATCTGATTTTTATACAATATATGCAAATAGTCTTTTACTAGGTTTTCACATTTTATTAATAAATAAAAATAACAGTGAAAAAATTGATCCAATTCTCAATGCTATTGTAAAAAAATTATGAAAGCACCTTATTACGTTTTGAATAATCTATTATTAGTCAATGAATACTTTGAACTTACACCAGGGATATTCACTCCCCCCTCCCTGTATGATCAAAATTTCAAAGTGCTACTTTATTTCTTAAGTGTTATGCTTGGATCTATTTTATCTTTATTCATAATGTTTCTTTAGTTCATAATCTTTCTTTAAAGACTTTCCATAACAGGGAAGAAAAGATGTCTTTTTATTGAAATGGCTATAGGGAAATTTCCTTTTCATCTGATTTGATTAAAAAACCTTTGCTACAAGGTTTTTATAAAATGATGGAGATTCAAAAGTCACATATTGTTTCAATTTACACAGTAAATATTCATAATACTCAGTTACTTCTAAAAAATATCCTTTCAAAAAAAAACATTTTAAATCTTCATTTTTCGATAGAGTTTGATACGAAAATTTTCTGTAAAATTAAATATTATTTAAAATTATTTTCTTCAGTGGATGTAAATTCATCATACTTTTGTGAATTGATATTTTTACCTACATATCAGTTCATAAATTTTATTTTTAAAATCACATTTATAATCTAGGAACGGTTTTACTTATTATTATTAAGGTAAATATGTCATTAAATGATGAAAAATAAAAGACAATTGGTAAAAAAATTTCTAAATAAAATCAAAAGTTTTTTTTGTTTTTTTAGAAATGAAAATAAAATATTATTAAGATTAAATACAGTTTATATAAGGCTGTGTGATAAAATCAATAGAAAACTTTTGAAATTGTTTTTCTTAGCACATAATTCTAAGTAAGAGTAATAAAAAATATAGAACTACTCAATTGTTACTTATAACAATTTATGAAATTAAATAAATGTTTTACAAACAGAAAATAAATTATTAATAAACAGAGGGTTAAGATACTATAATATTTCTGTAGAAAAAAACATTTGAAGAAGTGTTTACATTTTCTATTAAGTAATTTTTTGAAAATTATATAATTAGTCAAACGTTTGTATTTTTCTTAATGTTGAAAATTCTTCAAAAGGATATGCTAGAAATATTGACATTTAATATTAGAATAAAAAATTAAAAGCCATATTTTCCAACTTTTTGAAATTAGAACATTTTTTCCTTTTATGAAGTTTGTTGTGTGGTTTTCCTATTCGTTCTAAATCTATTCTTCTATTCAAAGAAATATTTTTAAAAAGAGAGAAAGTTTGTATTTTTAAGAACGATAAAAACAGTAATGATAATTTACACTTCAATGTCCTGAGATGTTTAAATTTAATCTGTCTTTAATGTTCAGATTATCAGATCAATCACCCAACCATCAATGATTAAAGATGAAATTAATTATGGATTTCTATCAAGATGTGATTTAAAATAGATCTTAGAGTTTCTGTCACAAATGTATTGAAAAATTTAATTTGTAATTATTCATTTTATATTTTTGTTTGAATTAGCTAATATAAATAAATATTTAAATATTTATTTATATTACGTATCAAGTCAATTGAAACAAATAAACAAGTATTCTATAGCAAAATTGAATGGCTGTTTATTACAATACAAAGAACAATACACTCCTTTTGGTAAAGATATATAAGGTAAACAAAAAAGTTATTGTCATTTTTAATCATCCAAAAGAGAATGACCAACGGAAGGTGTACATTACTGTTAGTCTTTGAAGTAATTATAATCGGTATTACCTTCTGCCGACGTGTGTTCAGTTGTGCAATCCACTTGCGGTAAAAATCAGGAGTTTCGGACACAAAGAAGTCCTCAAGTGCTTGCTGTAAGTCTGTTTTATTGAGGAAGGATTTTACACGAAGTTGATTCTCTAGTTTATGGAAAAGTGTTAATTTGATGGTGCAATATAAGATGAATAAGGAGAATGACACAAAGTATCCCAATCAAGTTGCTGTATGGTATTCCTGATTACCATCGTGACATTTGGTCTCCTGTTATAGGCCAAGAACAGCACACCTTTGCGATTAACCAGTACTGACACCTTCTGTTGCAGTACCTGTTGCACACGTTCTATAGACTGTGAGTACATGCCCACAGTGACCGTTTGGTCTGTTGGTAGCACCTCATAGTGAACGACTTATCCACCAGACACCAGCTTCATCACAGAAGGAAAAAGATCCCGGAATAAATTAATTTATTTTAAGACGATTTATTTTAGTACTCTCAAAATTTTGTCAAAAGTTTGTGCATAAACCAAGGATTTATTTAGTATAAATTCCACTTAATAAATGAAACGACCTGTTTTAGAGCTTAAGATGTATTTACAGTTATTTTTATTCCAATCATAAGAGTTTTTTTTATAAATAATGGCCAGGTGGGTGAACCAGGTTTTGATAGAAGTTTTCTTAGTAACGATGTTGAATAAATTCATGGAGTAAATTCTATAAAGCTACATGAATAAGATACAGACCTCTAATATTTTTTGTGAAAGCTTTAATTAAAAAGCTTTCATAAAGGTTTAAAATAATTTAGATCCTAACAATGATAGATATGTAAAACTATGCGTTAAGAGGGTTAAACAAAGTAACTCTTTCAACCCTTTAATGAAAAACAATTACATTATTATAGCAACTGTTTTATAGCTATATTGATATAGCATTGATTTATAGCAATCATATCAAGACAGTATTTTTATATTATGCAGTCATAGATTAAAAAAAACATATTTTTATTACTTGCATTCCTCAATATATTGGTGGTTTATCTACTACAAAGAATTAAAAAATCTCTATTTTAATATCCTTCACTTTTTTCAGACATATATCTAAAGCGTACGAAAATGATAGCAGGTATTTAGTAAAAATCTTTTATTTTATATATATATATATATATATATATATATATATATATTGTAAATAGTCACATACTGTATAAATAAAAGAAACTCACTTTGTTTCATTGAAAACGAATTATATCATAGGACTTACATCAAAGCAATTATTTTGAGCTTCCTTATTACACAGTCAAATATAAAGTAACGTGAAATTATTGCTTTGAATATTAATCTTAAAAGTGGTGGTCATTTTAGTTTTAATATTTCAGATAGCAGAGAAATTGATGAAAAGAAAACGGACTGGATGTTCAAAAGTAATCAGCATTTTATACCAGAAAAATTCCAAAGAAGTTGTTTCTTCAATTGGTATTTTAATAAAGTTAAACATTTATTTTCGTTTAAAATGTATGTGAAAAACTATAATAAATATTAAATTTTTTCCTGTTAAATTCTAAACACACTCATGTATAATAATGATATTTGTATGTATGTATGTATATAATAAATATATATCATATGTTATTTAGGAGCTGCTTTTATATTGAGAGAGATTGAATAAATCAATTCATTGTATGGTTTAAAACTAGAAATGAACACATGTTTGCTTCTATTAGAGGTGTTATTCATTCATATTAAATTTAAGGTTGCGTTGTGTTGAAAATAACTTAACCAGGTTCAGCATCTAATAGATATTTTATTCAGCGTAGAGCACAGATCGTATCAGCGAAGAGACTCAAACATGGCGCTCAGAAACAACATGATTTTCAAGTACAGTTCGGTTTCCAGTTAACATTGAGATAAACAGTTAAAAGATATAAAATTAAAATTACATAAAACTGAAATATAAATTACTACAATTTTAACAAAAATTAACAATAATTAATTACTTTTGAATAAAATAAGCTTAACATTTATTACTTAGGGAAATAGACTCAATTTGTTTTCTTTATAACCCTGTCAGGCTCCATTTAATCAATTTGAGAAAGCTGTTGACAGGTGCAGCTATCTAGTGGCAAAAATAACCAGAACTGATGTTTTTACACTTCTTTTACTTTTAAGATACAATTTTTATGAAATGTTTTTAATTATTCAGTGATTTCTCATTCAGTGTTCTTATTAGAGTTTTATTTAATACAATTTTTCTTAAAAGACGAAGACATAATGTTTTATCTTCAGAATGTTAATCCAGGTTAATTAAGCTTTCTTGTACAAAAAATAATTGTAAGGAATTTGATAAAGAAATCATCTTATTATTTGTAATTAAAAGTAGATATTTATGATTATTTATCTGAAAATAATTAATTTTTCATCTTACTTGCATAAGGGTATGTTGAAATTATAACAAAGGCTTCTTGAAATTTAGTTAAAATGACAGAAACTGTGTAATTTCCCATAGGCATTTTATTCAAAAATTTATTTTATCTCTCTTCTTCATTTTTATAAATATGCGTAAATTATTATTTTTTTTTATCAAATGTACTTTTAAATATTATTAATTTAAAGTAACTTATACTTGGCACTAGTAATTGACCTGGGTTAACTGCATAATTTAATTAACATAATATTCATCTCTTGAAAATTCATAAATTAATTTTTAACAAAAAGAGAAGGTTGATACTAAATCGTGTATAAGGAAATCAGTTAAGTAGTTGCTAGGTATTCCTATACAATATTTTTAGAATTTACGTAATTTTTTTCCGTTAAGTGTTTTTATATATATATCTGATCACATGTAATACAAATACATTTATTCAAATTTAAATTTTGTTGATTATAGAAAATCAGTATTTTTGTAGTAAATTTTAAGAAAAACTATAAAATTTGTTAAATTATAAAATTATAAAATTTTAACAAAAAATGTTATTGCAAGGACGTAATTTTGATGTATACTTTTTGTAGCTAAAATATTTCTAAATCTGGATATTCTCATTTAAAAAGTGATGACATTTCATATTTATTTTTGCACAAAATTAAATTAATTGTTTAACAGGAAATGAATTAAATGTTCGCAATAATTCTTACGAAGTCTACAATAACAATTTTTAAAGAGTTCTTCCTCTCCTGAATGTTTCGAAGAGTTTTTTATTGTTTGAAATTACGAATGTATTCAGAATGGAAAAGAATAATAATAAAAAAGCAAGATAAGAAAATCAACTTAGATACCTTTTAAAAAAAATATGAGTTCTGAGAAAAAAAAATTAACAAAGTTTTAAGGCGTAAGGTAAAAAAATAAAGAATAGAGACAAAACTGTAAAAACAAACGCAACCACTCATATGCAACGCTGAATGCATTTTTTTGGAATCGTAAGTGCCATTCATAAATCTTTAAGCTGCTTTTGAGAGAAGTACAGTGAATAAAAGAAACTTCTGTAGAAAATAAGTTGAAAAGATGAATATCTCTTTTTTTTTGCGATTCTCTGATAAATTTTTTATGTTTCAGATAATTCTAACGATGAAGTCAATTACAAATAAGCTTTTTTATTAAAGTTACAATGAGAAAAGAATTAATACAAGGCAAAATTTTTATGAACTTACTTGGATATACTTTTATTCAACCTTCAAAACACTTCTTGTTCTTTTTTTTTTTTTTTAAATTTAATTCTTATTCAGTTTTATCGAAATACCAAAAATTCTTCATTTGCTTGTTATTCAGTTTTATATTTCTAAATTTGCAAATTCTTGTAATGGATATTTCTCGTTGTAAGAAAATTTCAAAATAATACAATACAAAGAATAGGAGGAAATTGTAGGGACCACATCTTAATCTAATCGTGATACTGCTTTTCATTAATACTTACTGTTGAATGTTTAATTTTTGTTTAATAAATATTGCCTTTATTTGATTTCATAAATCTACTGAATGATTTTTTTTTCGTAACCTCTCAAAATAATAATCTGATTATTAAATATTTTCTGTTCAATTGGAATCTATCAAATAAGTTTATTAATAAATTTTTGCTTATTTTGATAATTAATCAATGATGTCATGATATATTATGTCGTGCTAATCAATCAATTATTGTGTACGAAAGCTTGAGTTTTCTCATTTTATCTATTATAGTTTGATATTTCACATGCTCAGATTTCACGAAAATCAACACAAAAATGCATAATAAATACATAATTCATGATAAAAATGATTTTGTACAAATTGATCCTTATATTGGAAATTATATTTCTAAGCTAATCATCAAAATCTATTTTGTTTGCATTTAACTTAGTAATTATTAAATTTTCTCACAACCTGTGGTTTTTAACATTATAAGTTACTTTGAACTATGTTTTCATTAAACTGAAATTTAACTGAATGTTTTGAATACGTTGAGTGATGAATAAATAATCTTTGAAGTATTTTACTTTGCTCATACACTGAAATTTCTAAGCTACAAGATTTCCAGTGTAAGTATATGTATAAAAAGGAAAATGATAATGATTATAAACAGGAAATTGATAATTCTCTGTCAGACTTACATTTAATGATATTGATATAAATGTGTTCTTTAATTGTCATAAAATGATACTTTACGCTCTCAGAGTATGAAATGAATTAATTGAATAAATAAAAATTAAAATAATTAAACTTTCCGAGAATAATTATATTTTACAAACACTCAAACTAATTTCATAATAATATTGATGGGTGTTACTGATTAGTATTTATGCTACAAGTATTAATTTTCAATTAAAAAATCAGTATTCTATATTGAATTTCGCTTTTAAGATCATTTTGTATTAAAAGTTTCTGTATAGTGGTCACCCTTGACATTTTTCTAAAATTTCATTAATATTTTTAATAATAACTCGTTTTATGTTCTTAAATAAGTTATTGACATTATTTCATTGTGGCATATACTAATGTACCTTTGTAGAATGTATATTAACATTGCACAATATTAACATTGCATAATGGTACATTACTAGTTAACATTGCACAATGGTGCATCAACATACGCCTTTTGATACCTAATACATAAAGTGTTTCTTAAAGTCTGTAAATTTGTGTATCAATACTTGCTATACCTTATAACTTAAACATTTTATTTTATGAATCTAATTTTTATATAAAAAAAAAACAATTTCCTCTGGTGATAAACCAATTACTCCGCCACTGACAATGCATCAAGTGAACAGAAGGCTTTTATCAATCAAACATTTTTTTTCTTTTAAATTAGAGGAAACGAACTTGCATTGACAAAATGAAGATAGATCTCCAACTGCACTTGAAAGAAACTCCGAAAAGCATCTTTTATTCCGAGGAGTAAAATTTTTTTCGCTTGGGATAAGCAGTTGTGAATTTGATTTGAACAATAAAAGTTCATTTTTTGAGCAATTGCATGGTTGAAGGATTTTTCTGGACGCATTTGAAATGGGTTGTTCAGGGCAAGTGAACAATGGAAGAGGTCATATATAACCCTTTGAGTACCACCTGTCAAGAAGAGAAAGAGAGAGGATACCTGATCAAATACCACAAGTTTACAGCTTAACACAGAATTTTTTTCTTTCATTTGAAAAACTACTATTCTAAAAAGTCAAAGATTTATTTCGATCAAAATTTTTTCAGCTTTTCTGTTTCTTACAATGTGGCGGCTAGATGAACTTACTGTCAAAAATGTGTTCATAATTTGAATGTTAAACAAAGTTACATTTATAAAAGATGTGCGGAAGAATGTTTTTGATGCGTTCATGTTTTAGCATAATTTTAAATTTTTAATAAAACATCGAGTGTATAATTTTAATTTTTAGTGAATTTTATCCTTTGTGTTTTCGAAATTTCACTATATTTAGAACCATTTCTGCTTAATTCAATAGTGTTTATTTATTTTACTAGATTATATGAGAGAATTCAATATTTGCCAATTAATTATCTAGCAGTATAAAAATTATAAAAAAATAAGCAAAGTATAAATATATTAATTTATTTAATTTTTTAATATTTTAAGTAAATATGCAATAAAAAAAAACATGAATATGTTAATATTTATCTATGACTGATACATGTTTCAAGTTTTCGAGTTTCAATAAGTAATATAAAATTATATTTAATAAAAAGTAATTTAGAATCGTCACTTGTAATTTATGACAGCCTTTCGAGTAACAAAAACTGAAAAATATTTAAAAATATAAAATTTTTGCAGATCACTAAATATAATGAAATTTCTTAAATACCATAGTAATTAGAAATTTTTTCAATTGGAAAAATCTATTTCTGAAATGATTTTCATTTATTTCAAAATATTGATTCAATTTGGAAATATTTTGTAAATTTTTAAACGAAAAAATGTCGTTTTAATTATTAATATTGGAAAATAATTAATTTACTATATTTTATTAATGTGTAAAAATTATTAATTCACAGTTTACATCATTTGAACCAAGCACAATTTTAATGTTATTTTTTTAATTTTATTAATTCATTAAAATTATTAAAAATAAATTAAAACTAACAAAATTAACTAAACTCTGTGGCAGGAAAGCCCATTACACAGTGACAAAAACAAAGTATGAATATTTTAGGCCTACAGTGCCCATAACTATATGTACAGATACATATGATATGTATGATCATATCTGGTAAGATATGAGTAGATATGTACAGATATGGGCCTACAATGCCCATCTTGACGAGGATATTGGTGCATGAAGCAAAAACATTTTGGTTAGGTATTTATAATATTTATAATCCGATAGAAATCATGTGTGACTCCACATTAATAATAATAATTTGTTATAATGAAAGTAATAAAATAAAAAGAATAATTTATTTTCAACATTGCAGTGTTATATAAAAATGAAAGAACATTGAAGGAAAAGGTTGAACATTTCAAATAATTATTTGTCAAAAAAAATTACAAATGATTGAGTCATTTGTGTTTCAGATAAATTTGATAGAAATCAAATATTGGTGGCTTAAAATAAGAACGATTTTCTATGAATATCGAAGAATGTTTTTTTTATATATATTTAGAGGAATATTTGACAGTTATTGTTGTCGGAATATTAGGTAAAGAAGTCCAAGATGTAATCATTAACGTATGGTAAGTCTTTAAAAGTCTACTCTTATTCATTCACAATCTTGATTTGACGTTATAAGAAATCTCACCATTTTTAAAAACTCACTATTTTAAATGTTTTAAATGTTAGTTTAAACTAACAATTTAATTGTTATAAAATATGAATAATTTATTTCAAATGTTTAAAATCAAAAAATGATAATGGAATTTCGCATAATGTATTACATAAAAATGAAATTAATCATCCAAAGCTCCACTGCAGTGATTTCATTTCCAAATCGTAGATATTATATTCACTCTGTTAATTAATATTATGTAGTAATTTTTCAATCTCAAAAGTATTTTACATTTTGTTTGATAATGTATAACTAATCACAGCAAGACATTTGAGTATCCTTTCGTTTTAGGATACTTTGTGACACGTAATTTTCTGCATAGGAAGGTTTCTTGTAATATTTATGGCCACTTTTGTTAATTGGTTTTTCAAGATAGCTTGAATATTCTTCCACGTATATTTTTCGGTAATTGTTTAATTTCTGTAGAAATATGTCTCAGTATACAATTGGAAATTTAAATATGAACTTTGTTTAAATTATCTTAAAACTATATTGTTATATCTCTATATCTATCAAATTTGTGCGAAACAAAATTTAAAATTATATTTTTTGTTAATTCGAAACATAATATAAATTTTAGAACTCTTTCGTTAATACAAATAAAATGCAACTTAAATGAAACTTTCTAAAATATTTTTATGCCAAACTATCAGATATTAAATTAAAAAATACTTAAACATAGTTTGTATTTATTAGCAACTAACATGATATTGATACTGAATCAGCTTCATTCTGTCGCAAAAAATAATAATTGGATAAATAAAGTAAGCACTTCAGATTTTTGTAAGGGAAAGAAATTATAGAAGCAACTCCTATTTAGTTTTTAGCAAGTTTATAAATTAAATTACATTTATTGTTTAAAAGTAAACTAATTATATCACTAAATATCATTTATATTTTAAGGATCAGAGGAAAAATTAATAATCCATTCTTAGAAAACATAAATATCTTACACAAATTAATTATATTTATTACAGAATTGTCACAAAATACTAAATTTACATCATTCCTTTTATTTACTTGTATTTGCTACGTAACAATCAGAGTGCATGATGTGGGTTTTCTGATGAAAATTTAATAATGCTATGAATTAAATAATAATGTAAAATCCGTAGCATAATTAATTCTTCCTCATAAATTTGAATAGTTTTATTTTATTTACTACGATTCTGAATATAAGAAGTTAGTTAGACACGTAATAAATAAAACAAACGCGTAAGTGTAAAATATTTCATTACAGAAAAACATTACTGTTTTTTTCTTTTTAAACTATTGAAAATTTAATTCAGGCTCTGAAAGTAATAAATAGATTTCACGTTAAGTAGAAATAATCAATAAAGCAAAAAAACATTAGCAGTTTATTCTTAGAGTGCATTTTAAAACAGATTTAAGAGCTAATAATAAAGAATAATAGATGGGATTTTATGATGCAAAAAAAATTAAAATATGCATTTTATTATCCTTTAAAATCTTATATAGTTAAGCTGTTAAATAAATATTGGAAAATGCTTCAAAAAATGTTTTGACAGATGGAACAGCTAATACTTGTGTACATAATTTTGAATATCAACTAATAATTTCTTGTGCACTAGTACATAAACATTATAGCCGTTAATCCTAGTAAAAAAAGTTTTAATTTAAATGTATTTAATCTTTTTTATTTAAATGTTTAAGGAAAACTTGAGTTCGAGGATAAGTATGAGGTTTTAATTTAACATATGATTTTTACTAACTATGTTTGATTTTTAATAATAATTTAATTCTTTATTCATTAAAACATTTTACGCCTTTCTAAAAAAAATCAAATATTTTGTAGATTTAATAGAATTGGTTTGTTTGCGTTAAAATTCAGTATTTAATGAAAGTTTGATATATATCTACATCTATTTATCTATCTATATATATATAAATACACACACATATATATATAAACACACACACACACACATATATATATATATAAACACACACACACACACACACATATATATATATATATAAACACACACACACACACATATATATATATATATAGTTTACAAAATAGTTAATATTTAACAAAATTAAATACAGAAATTGCTTACAAACCACATTTATAGTTTTTATTTTTAGATTGGTATAAGCTTAAAAATTGCATTATGAAAACATCTTTTTGTTATTTCATGTTTTAATCATTAAGTAACCATGTTTCATAATTCAAGTTTTCATGTTTTCTCATAAGCAGTTAATGTTTATTGATCTAAAAGAATAGCGTTGTTTAAAAGGTACAAGACCCTATTTTTTTACGTAAGAAAGGATCATTTTGGTTTAGATTTGGCACACTTTCTCTGTATTCAAATGGCCTACATTTCTTTTTTTACAAAATTGAAAATAAATATTTATGTATGAATCATTTTGCTAAAGTTAAATGCATGAAAATTACAAAATAATTTTTTAATTTATATAATAAATATTCTAAAGTAATAGTGCTATATAAACTGTCCCACATTATTTGCATAGATACTTATATCAATAGGCAGACGGTGCTGCTACATTTTGAATACACTTATTATACTGAGAGGCCAGTAAAGTCCCCGTATATTTTCTTTTGATTGACGATAACTGGAGCAGAAAAATCTTGATAAAGTAATCTGGCTATGAGCCACAAATGAAATGAATTTTAGCGCTACATGAGAAAACATAGTTAAATTAATTGACCGGTTTCGAAAATGAAAGCAAGTACTACAGGATTATCAGATATAATGTTTAGATTCAGCAACAGTTTTTTCCTAATATATACTTTATACACGAGTATTAAAATTATGCAAATTCCAACAAGTGTGCGCATGAGCTCCAAGCACTATTGCATTATATATGCTATTTTACAGATTCTCTCAAATTGTGAATTTAGATGCTACAGCAGAAACGCACTGTACATTGCTGAGAAATAGTACATACCATACAGCATTCATCAATGTTTAATATGGCTTAGTTAATAAGTAATAAACGGAAATATGTAAGTTTAAAATAGTTATATATTTATAATCTTATATCAATTTTTTTGCAGTTCGTTTATAGATAAAATTAATTTTAGAAATATTACATTTATTAGATCATTCCCTGAGGTATTTGGAGAATATAGCTATACAAAAGATACAATTTATTTTTAAAATATTTTAATTTTAATATTATTGACCAAATACTTATAAATATATGAAAAAGTATTGTTTAATGGTAAACAACTTCTACAAAAAATATTCTATTTAATTCAGTTTGGAGAAATATCTTCTTTTTCAATTTTTTTTCCAAATGCAAAACAAATATGTTTGTCAACAGCAGATGCAAAGAAAAAGAAACCACATATAGTATGCTTTTTTGAATTTAAAAAAAAAATTCTTTTTGATTCTTCAAGATGAAGATTTTGCCCTCTTTTTTATCAGTTTTATAAAAGTCTCGTAAATGATGCATGAGGTATATTTTCGAAAACCGAAAAAAAATCTTTAACTAAAAAATAAAAAATCGATATGTCCATATATACATTTTATAAAGACTCTCCTTTAAGATAATTTCGAACATTTTAAATTTTACAGTTTCTATAAGCATTATAATTTTTATAAGACTAAACTAAACTTTTATTATTTCTTCTTTTTCAAATTTCAACTTTAGAGGATTTGCAAAGTTCTAAGAAATATAAGAAGTATAGTATAGTGTTTTCTTTTCGTTTATTTAAACAGAAGTAAAACTATATATATATATATATATATATATATATATATATATATATATATATATATATATATATATATATATATATATATATATATATATATATATATATATATTATATATGTATGTATATGTGTATATGTATATATATATATATATATATACATACATATATATATATATATGTATATATATTTATATGTTTATCTATAATGTATATATATATATTTTAATACTTTTATGTGTAATATTGTTTATCATTAACTTTCGTTAAATGAAAAGCGTCCTATGAAGACTCTTGAAAAAAGTATCTATATAAGAGTTGCTGATATAGCTGACGCACTGCAAAATATTTGGATATCAAAACAGCAAGCACGTGTGTGTGGGTTTAAATTTATTTTATGCTATATGCTTACAAAATAGGGTAATTAGTCCAATAATTTTGTATTGTTAACGGATTTTATGTTTAGAATTTAGTAGGGTGTTCAATTCTTAAACACTCATCAAGTTCATTGATTATTTTACAAATCTTTGGCGAATATTGTGAAATGTAACAATAGTGTTCTCAGCATTACCAAAATGCTTTTAGTTTGAGATTTATTACAATAGATAGTGTAAATTTAATAAGTGCATATGTAAACTGTTTTTCAAATTTTAATTCTAATTACTATGAATTTTTTAAATAAATGAATTTACAAGTAAATTAATGCATACAGTGTAGAAACTAAAAATGTTTGTTTACCTGCGAGCATTGAAACTATTTCGGTTATAGTTTTGTTTCCAAAACATGATTTTTAAAATTCCCTTCCTCAAAGAAATTTATCATTAAAATTAATAACAGTAGGTTCTATAAATTTTGTTCGCAAAAATATGGTAAAATTCATTATTGAGAGACTATTGTAGCTTGAAGCAAATGATTTGAATGATTTCAAATGAATGAAGCATTCGAAAAAGGAACACTAGTAATTAATAAGATTTTTTTTTTTGGATAACATCTTAATAAGAAATTATTCTCAAAACTTTGAATTTTCTAAACATAAAATTACAGTTTTTTGGGTTTAATTTACAAAAGAAATTAAAAAAGCCTAAAAAAATAAACTTTGTATTGAGTATTGTATTAGGTTTACGGTTTAATAAATGATTGGTAAATTAGAATAACATTTAAAGACATTCTCTCAAAAATTTATATTTAGACAGTGTTTCTAATTCTGTGATGAGCTTATTTTTTCTTCACAGTTTTCAAAATAGAAGGAAAAAAAACATCCAGTGAAAGTGCGATTAGCTTGTTTGCAGATGGCATAATTTCTGAGAGTCGATATATAACTATATTAGTGAAATCGAATCTTAATTGTCATTATGAATTTCATTGAAAGTTATAAATTCTGTTGTAATAGAAATCAACTTCTATTTTTTTATTTTTGTTTTCATTTTTTAACCAAAAATAAACATTTTTATACACACCAACCTAATACTTTAATGAATAGAACCTAATACTTTCATGTAACTCAAGTAGTGAAGATATTTATTATTAAAAATATTTTTTTCATAATAAATATCTTCACTACTTGAGTTACATGAGCAGATATTTTGAATGCTAAATATCTTGAGCTCTTGATTAGGAAAGGCACAGAAAGATTAAGCATTTTTAAATACATTACTTGCCAAATACCTTTACATGTCACTTAATGACCGCTTACAACTTTTAATCATGTATCACATATTAGTCTATTTTCTAAAAGCTATAGCAATTATTAATTATCAGGGCAAAAAATTCTTAAATATTAGGTATGAAAAAAATTATTTATTAAACTTTTTATTTTAATAAATCAAATTGACTGTGACATTATTTAGAATAAGCAATAAAAATGCTGTGTGATATTAGAATTATTTCACAAAAAAATTAACATATAAAGAACGGAAAAATTATCAAAAGGAATTTCTTCTTAAAAATTTCTCCATTAAACACTATAAAATTAAATATATATATATATATATATATATATATATATATATATATATATATATATATATATATACCATTTAATTTTTCGTATAGTCACCATCTAGAATTATTTGTAAGGGGGTGCTGCGCATTTTATGTGGAAAGCGTGATGGGCAGTGAAATAACGAGGGTGACCAACAAGTGATAAGTGGGAGGTGAGGACTCATTGGAAGAGAGAATAGTCTGTGTGGAAGTTTCCGTAACATGAACTTAGACCAGGAGTTGCAAAAAGTGATATTCTGCTGAGCCGTGGTAAGAATTTTCAACCAGGCAAAATTAAATTTTCAAAAGTTGTCTTTTCAGCAGTCCTAATCTTCACAAAACAGAAGTAAAAGTGGTGGAACACGTATGAATGATATTGTAAAAAAAAGGTATCCAGAGAAAGACGCTGTCTTTTAAAGTTCCTGGTTTCATGATTTAAGCATTTAGGCCTAAGCGTCCTCCTCATGTTTTGCAATCACGTGTCCAGTGTTTTCCTCAAGTAGTGGTGAAATTTGAACTGATGTAAATTATTTACACATTTAAAGCAATTTTGAATTCCTTATAATGAGTACAAATTTTGATAATAAGCATATGTTAAATTGCTATTGGTAATAATAAAGTTGATTTTCCATTAAACTTGGCGATGTTAATATTATACTGTGCAATGTTAATATTTACTAAAAATATTATTATTTAGTATGAAACTGAGATTTTTATTAATTGTCTATTACTAATAATATTTATCTAATGAATCTTGGCGTAATTTAAAATTGTAAAAATAGTGTAGCACTTAGTATATCATTATTGAAAGGTAGTGAGTTTAAATTCCGATACAAATGAAGATTCATCAATTTTTTTAATTACATAAAGCAAGCTAAATATGTCATCGCCACAATGTCCTCCATGAGAAATGATATCCCTTAAGGGAGCAGGACAAATCTGAGGGTCTTCTGCTTGGTCATTGATTTCTGAACTACAAAGACGAACCCACTTTCGTTGCAGCTATGGAACACCCACATAATAACAGTTGCCATAATTTCCGCTTTTTGGTTTACTAAAATGTAGAAATCATAGTTTACCCTAGCATTAGAAATAAACAATATTTGTTAAATATATGTTGATACAAATACAATAAAAGCATTCCTGAAAGTTGTAAAATAGCCCCTAAAACTAGACAAACCGCAATGTAACAAAATCCTTTAAAAATAAAAATATATAATTTTATAAACTGCTCAGAGATAAACCCTTTCAGATTTCAAATCATTATGTAAATTCTCTGTTATTTTTAAATTGGCACTTTATTGTGTTTTAAATTCTCTTTCCATTCTATTTTTGCATTCCTACTAAAACAACAATGTTGCACAGCTTTGAAATTAAACCCCTGCCTTTTATTTCAACACAAATTAAATTATCATCATTATAAATTATTATTAATTATCATTACTTTCTTAAGTACATACTTAATATACATATACTTTAAGTATAAGTACATACTTAAAAATATCAATAAATATAACATTAGCTTTAATCCCAACTTATAGCGTGTGAGAAATCTTCTAGCTATTCAATGTTAATGACCTTCACTGCCTTTTCCGTATTAAATAGTCATTCATAATATGAGAAAGATTTTTTTTTTTTAAATTTCATATTAGGTTCTCAAGTGGCCAAGCGAAGCGTTAAAAGTCTATGCGTTTGTTTGATTAGAACAGACAGAAACAACACTGGAAGAAATTTTGAAATGTCATTTTACTTGTTCCTGAATGAAAATTTTATATTCGAGAGTCAAACTGTTATTATACAAATGAAGATGGTTTACTATTTTTTGTTTCAGCGTGCAGAACTGTTGATTGAATCTTTGAAAATTTTCTGAGCTTCTCTTCTTTGGCAACTGAATAAGACATTCTGCTTTTTCGTAGAAGGTTATACTAGAAGAATATTCAGAAATTCACAAACTGCTTCAGCTAATTAAAAAAATATCATTTCAAAATATTTTAAGCAATTGAAACGATAAAAAAAATACTTTTAGATCTTTTGATTGGAATTGTCTTGTATGCTTTTATATTCATTAATTTTTCTGTATCTCCTTTACATAAAATATCATTCTTGGTATGTGACAATAAAATACTATAAGCGAATTAAAATATTTAACGCATGAAGAGCAAACATCGTAAATAATATTTTATAAAGTGCTTTGGGGCTCATGCTAATTGAAAGTCGAACATAAAAGCAATGTTTTAAATGCCACAAGACTTTTATTTGTTGCAAACATACAGTGAAATACTGGAAATTTCATCGGTAGATAATACAATTACGCAGTTATAACACAACTGATACAATAAGATAGCTTCCAATCACAGAAGTCTCTAGTACCTCAAAAAGACACCAGATTCTATGCTCTAGGCTAGTATTCAATACTGGTCATTTTCCCTTACGCCTTTTGATGGACTGTGATATTCATACTTGAATTGGGGGGAAATCTATAAGTTTCGCTAAATTAATGGAAAGTTCTAGGCTATCTTGCTTAGTATTGATCCTAGAACTTCTGTGAAAAGTATCTCTTTCTCGCCAAAGGTCCCTAAGTCGCTAATAATTACGCCAAAATGTCCCCAAATTGTCAAATTATTAAAAACGCTGTTTTTAACGTAGAATACGCCTAAATTACGCAATTTTTGCCCCAAATCTATGTATTTCAGATGTGTTTGAGATATTTTAAGAAAATTACAAATAATGTTTATAGATTTGTGATAATATCGAAATGTGTTTTAATGCGGTTAATAAAGAGAGAGAAAGAGACCACATAAAAATATAATTAAATAATATTACGAAATCCTAAATAGCTATTGTTTACTTTAAAGTCTAAAACAGCGTACTGTAGATAAAGAAGCGACATAAAAGTATTAAAATCTTAACGATGTTGTTGAAAGTAGATTTTTTAAACAATGGAAAAATAAACTCAAATTTAAGAATTTCTTTTAATGTTCTATTTTCGTATATAAAAATATATATACTTAAGATTCCAAAAAATTAGCAAATAAAATATATTATCCTAATACTCTTTTACATTTATGAAGAAATGGTTAATACTCAAAGGCCTTTTTTGTTTAATCACTTTTAGGAAAATGCAAGAAGCAGAAGTAAGATATATACAGTTTGGCTCTTCATTTTTTTCAAAATTTCTGCACTGTATATATATAATTGATTTTTAAATAAAAATATATTCACATTTTTTCCATTTTCTAAAAGTATATACATATATATATATATATATATATATTGCTTATAGTGGAGAATGTGTTTTCGCCTTTTAGAATTCATCACCAATCTAAAAGAAATCTGAATGTTTATGAATGGTGTCTTGACTTTATTGCACAATAATTTGGCAAGTAAAGTAAATTAATGAACAGGTCATTCCATTTATCTATCGTCTCATAACTATATTCTTCAACTCTTCACATTATATTTTTAACTTGTATTTATGATAGACTTAACTATGTATAGAGTATACGATTTATTTCGATAAATGTGAGTAAATAAATATTTGTATTTCTTTAAATCCAAACATTTGCAAATCTTAATTCTATAAAATCCACCAATTTTGATAAAATTACTTTAATAAAGATTTATATGACCTTTCCTGCTCAGTAAAAGTTAATAATGTATACAAAATTAGCTGTAAATCGTATAAATTAACATTAAGACACCAAAATAATTCCTTATTTTTATGCAATTTTGTATTTGACTTAACAATCTATCAGCAATATTATAATACATGCAAAACATTTATTTGGAAGTTCACTTTGTTAGAATTTCAAAATTTCACAAATCACTTCGTTTCATTCCCGGTCATTCAAAAATACTGTTTATCATTTCTTTCCTTAAAATTATCTTCTTAACAATACACACAAGTCATTTAAAAAAGAGTATATGCACTTATTGCCTAAGGGGAAATATATAAAAATGCATTAGAATAAACTTTTATAAGCCCGATCATCTGAGAAGTAATAAAATCCACTGGAACTTCTGTATCATAAGTCATCTGTATCACTTTGCGAGGCTCTAAAATCATCTTCAAATCGAAGAAATTTTTAGTGAAAGAAAATCTCGTTGTGACATCTTTTATTTCAATTTCTCTTACGACAGATTCAAAGTTCATAATTTACAATTTATGAGAGAGAATTAAATTTAAAGTAGATTTTATGTGCTTTATAGAATTTTGTTTTCCAAATTATTTAATCATCTTCAAAAGTACTCTGGAATCAATTTTTATATGAAGAATTTTCTATGAAAATAAGTTACACTTAAGAATTAGTTCATTTGCTAATATTTTAAAAGTAAAAAGACCATATAATTCTATTACTTTTAAATAATATAAAACTATATTTAAAAATAAATTTTTGGAAAAAAGTATTAAAAACGTAGACATTCACTTGTATGTAAGATTATTAAATAGAAAACTAAATTTGGCTTGGAATATTGTACAATCACAATTTGGTCCATAACAATAAATCTAAGTGACATTATTATGAAATTAATTATATTTAAATAATTCAATTATCATATGGTTCATATCAATTCCTTATCATATCAATTATAATACATAGTATTTGCGCAAAACATATTTAATAAACAATTATAAAAGAGAAACAGCAAACACTTGCACATTTATTAATAAAGTACACAAGTAAGTTAAATTAGATGAGTTAATGAACTAAGTAATTACAGAGACTCAGTAAATTTTGTATGTATCTTCCCTTGAAAGATTTAATATAAATTATATTTAACAGCAATTTTCTACTTAACTGAATTCGAAAAAATATTAGTTCATAAAAGATATTCTCGTATAATTAACTTACACACACACACACACACACACACACAAACACACACACACACACAAACACACACACACACACACAAACACACACACACACAAACACACACGCACACACACACAAACACACACACACAAACACACACACACACAAACACACACACACACACACACACACACATATATATATATATATATATATATATACATATATATATATTGTAATCTATAATCAATGGTACGTCAGCCCTGGGCAGTGTCATACAGTGTTACTTGACTGTGTACCATAGGGAAACCTAGAGTTAACCTAACGTGAAACCCCAAAGTTTTCAAACATGCTTGGTACTCAGTTTTACTAACCCACTTAAAGACTGAAGATCTGAATGGACTTGCATATATTAAAATCATACAAATCCTTCAAAAACAATGGCAAGATAAAATTTTGAAAGACTTTGTAAAATCAAATTTGTGTGTAAAGAAAACTGTACTCGATTAAGGTACCCTAATACGTTCAGAGCATTTTTAAATATACTGCATATATACATTGTAATGAATTTTTCTTATTTCACTTTAGAAAACATTAATATTGAGCTACTAAAATTTGATATATTCCAATATTATTCTTCGGAAATGTTAAATATGTATACAATTTTAAGCTTTTTTTAAAAAAATTTTAAAAAATGCTACATCAAAATCTATTAAACATACTTAAAAAAATTAATACCGAATAATCTATATGTTGTTATCTAGAGCATGTACTAAAATTTAAATCTTTTTGTTAAAGAATAAAAAAATTACGGTCAGTTGAATATTTATACTGAAATTTTGCCAAACTTTCTATGCCATTATTAGAATAGCAGGCCATAATTTGGGAAATGTTTTAGTGATTAAAATTCTTTTAGTACATTCCCTAGAAAACAATATACAGATCAAGCTCATGAAATTCCATGGTGATATTATAAAAATATCTTGAGTTATCTTTTATGAAGCTTGCAAATTATAGGTAAAAATCAGTTCTGAGAAAATCGCATTTAAAGATTAAAGTGTTGTGTCCATATAAGAAATTCTTATAATTGCTGATTAACTTTTTTATTTGATTTTCTGATTGATTTCTGGAACAGTAATTATTTTTTGTATCTCTTAAAAGCTTACTAAATTTATATTTCAAAATTAAACACTGTTTAAACTAATTTTTGGCATCATTCTGGCCCTTTAAACGCCCACTTCCGGTCCTTTAAATATGTCCACTTTTGGTTTCCTAATCTTTACGAAATCCTTTACGTCTCGGAATCTAATTAACGTAGAGACAAAAACAAAACTGTTTTATAAATCAATTTAAATTCCTTATTTAACGAAAGAATAAAATAAATTTACCACTTTTGTTTGAAAGTGACGTTTTTAACGAGTACGGGTACCTTAAATTTTTATTTAAATTTTAATGATTTTAAAAATATTAATTAAATGCTTACAAGTATATAAAATTTTAATAAATGATTACTAAAAACATTAAATAAATGATTAATGATTTGATAGATTGTTCAATGTTAACTGTAAGAGCTCAGAAATTTTGCAGAAATAATTATCAATATAGTTTATAAAAATAAATTATTTTAATACATATTACTTCATCATCTTCAATCTCAGTCCTCTATTTTTTTCTAAAATAGGAATGCTTTAAAATTTTCCTTTTTCTGCTTGGCCATATAAAAATTTTATACTGACTACAGAATATAGAGAATTTTAACAATTCAAAATGAATGAAAATTACTGATCAGGAAACAGTTTTCTCAAAATTTTTTAAAAATGCAGTGTCAGTGTAGCTATATATATATCATTGAATAACAATTGTTTCATAAAATGTTCATATTAGTCAACATTTATATTAATATGATTCAACACTCATATTATATAAATCACATATTCATATTAATCAACATTGTTTTCGTGTCATTAATAAGCAGTCTTAAATAGTTAAAATCAAGCACTGCAAGTAAATACGCAAATATTGATGTCTATCTATATATATTACCCTCTTGTTCATAAAGTTCTTATGAACTGCTTGAAAAACTTTGAAATTAATATTTTCGAAATAATTTTTGATTGATTGTTACCTTGTTCGGAAATTTTGAATAGAAAAAGAGAAAAAATATGTTATCTGATTCCTAGTTTAATTTATTTATCCGGATAATATTCACGCGAGTAAATTAAGCTATGAAACTGGAAATGCTTTTCCTGTTTATATCTGAAAAAGCAAAATATCATTCAAACTTATTTCTCTATTTCATATGGCTACGATGGATGTTTTCAAAAGCAAAGCATGTTTTCTTTTATATTTTAGGAAATACATTCTGTTTGTTTTTAATAGTGATTTTCCCTATTTGAACCAAAAGATAGTATTTGAAACTACGATCAAAAAAGCATACTTAGGTACAGGAAATAGTGAAAAAACATAAATTTCTCTTCATGTCAAAAACTGAATTTAAAGAACGAGTTTTGAAGATTCAGTATTGTAAAAGTTTGGTAAGCAGTGTTTTTTCCTACATGGTTTTTCACAAATATTCTCTTTCTTTAGGGGATGCCACTAATATTCTTGAACCATAAATACAAAAATATTCTTAATCATTTCACTTACTATAGAACATTTTCAGATGGTTCCTTAATTTAACCTAGTATATTTCCTATTAAGTCCTTCATAATTATGAGGATTGTGATATTCATTATAATTTTATTCATTGAATTCAGAAGAGCTTGATTAATGATAAAAATTACTGATCAGGAAACAGTTTTCTCAAAATTTTTAAAAATGCAGTGTCAGTGTAGCTATATATATATATCATTGAATAACAATTATTTCATAAAATTTTTGTTATTATTGAAATTATATTTTTTTAAGTGGGCATATATTTTTTATCCATTATTCAATTATTATGTAATTCTCACTTTCTGAAACTGAATGTTTAGCTTAGTGAGGAGCCCTGGCCTGTAAGCACAGTCCACGTGTAATATAACAGTTCTCATCCCTAGGGAGCTCCATCTTCCGAAGATTGCCGTACCAAACGGGCTTAAAAACAGCAACACACGGCACACTCACAATCTTAAAATACTCAAAATAATGACTTTGTGTATGCGAAATGAAATGATCATCTTTTTTTTTTTTGGCTAATGAAGTAAATGACACGTATATATCATTTCAATATATATTCTACTTTGACTTATCTCCTTCTGCGGCTCGTGGTAGACTAATAGTTAGGTCATCGGCCATACTTTCGGAAAGGTCTTCAAGCTACCAAACACCCACCGAATACATGCGATGTTCGTGCTCGTTAAATCTGTGGTATTGAAAATCCTGTGGTCATTCGTTGAGCAGTTACCATGGGTGTAATGGTCTGGAGAAAATTTACTCCCTATTTCAGATCAATGTCAAAATTGAGGGAATGAATCCTCAGGTGTTGCCATCTATCAGAAGAACTTCGAGTAAAATTTCACCTTCATGGCTCTCTGGTTAAACGCAAGACACATGCCAGTTACTGAACTTGAATTTTCATAGTCATGACATAGCTAGTTTGGTCAGGTTTTATGGACAAGCTGCAAGGACCAAAAAAGTACATCCTGCGCCATGGCATAGCCAGCTTGGCTTGTCCAAGTGTCATAAGTAACAGCAACACATATTTCTTTCTAAATTAACTTTATTCTCAGATCATAAAGTTTACAATATTTTATTAAACACACTGATTTAGCTAGTTATGGTACTATTTCATTAGATAAGATCAAATGACATCTGAAATGGGCAGAGAATAACACAGACCGATTAGGCAACAATTAATGTGTATCATTTTGGAGTGAACAGAAGATTGGAGCAATTGGAAAATATAAACTGAATTCAAAGATATGAAAGCATTTACAAAAATTTTTTAACTGTGAATATGTTTAATGCTGATTTTTTTTTCTATAATTTATTGTAAAAAATTACAAAAAAGTCTTTTAAATAAATTAAAGTTTTCCAAGAATATATTTTATTTTTTATGAATTTTAACTTTGCGGGATTAAAAAAAAATATTTGGAACTTTATTCGAAAAATTAATGGATTATTAAGCTTACTTGTGAAATTTATAGTATAACAAAGTTACATTTTTATGATTTTTTTTCTTATGTTTCTCATCAAATTTTTATCTTTGATGATTGTTTACATGCTTTCATGTTAGTATTACACAAATGTTTCAACTCTAAAGAAATGCGCATATAACTGAATAAAATATTTTCCGTCAACAAACTTATAAAGAGAAACGTTTTAAATATTTTTCTATTTGGGAAAATATTTAATATTTATCTCGTTTTAATCATTTTTTATTTTCAGCAACTAATGTGGAAATAAGCAGAATAGTATGTCTACAATAAAGTCTTTAAAAAGAAATTGCTTTTACTTTGCAATATTTATGCTTGGTTATAATACGTTACATTTCTAACCAAACATTTGCATTAGCTCAGTTTTAGAGCTAAAATAACAAAGAAGTGTAAAACATACATCCTATAAAATTAAAAATATGTTTCATCTTGCAGACAAATAAACTATTGTATGTTAGCTTCAGTCTTGACAACGGAGAAACCATTTAATGACTAATACATTTTTATTAATTAATATATGCATAGTGAAATATTTTTCATTGAACGTAAACTATAAATCACAGTATTATTTTCTACATATAAGGCTAAAAGTATTTTAGCCGCGAATTGTTCACAAAAAGACCAGAGCAATTTTACCACATAAATTTTAAAATTAAGTTAAAAATGTATTTGAGTAACATGTTCATTTTAAAATCACAACAACTTAGTCATCTTTAACTTTTTTTTAATAAAATAAAACAAAATAATATATGGTAAAGTCCTATCAACTACTGAAATTAAACAAGAGTAAAATATATAAAGGAATATACTTATTAATAATTTCACGTAGTCAATTTTTCTATTTAGATGATCAGCATTGGCAAGACAGCTGTTTTGTAGGCTTGAGCCTACCTCAGAAGATTTTCTTATACAGCCCTTCTCCCACGAAATTATTTCCAGTTTTTTTTTTTTTTTTTAATTTTTAAAATGGCAAAACCCTTGCCCCTACAATCTATAGTGGCTTGGATCTTTTATTAAAGGAGGTTGCAAGAAAAACTCTTAATATTGTTCGTCCTGGGGACATTCTTTCTACATACACTATGCATTACATTCCTCTAAGATTGAGATCCTAATGATTTAAATCATAGAAATTTTAATTAATATTTTATGATGTAAATATATATTTTTTAAAATAAAGAAATAATCTGGCACTTTGAGGTACTCATAAAAAAAACTTTATTTTGTTCTCACTAGAATAAATTAGGAAATATTTGCCTTTTCTAACAAACATGAATGATGCTAATGTGTTGAGTTTTATTATTTTAGCAATTACCTTATTCTCTTATTGGACTAAATCTTTAAAATAATCTGTATTCTGCATTTATATTTTACTGAAAATGAAAGAAATCATACTAATAGCTTTAAAAAAAAACCTTTTTTAACATCAAAGAAAAGTCCAGCAATATGGAAATCGATTCAAGTTATTTTTCAGAAGAACTATCATAAAAACGGCCAACACTTGTCTTATGAAAAATATTCAAGTCACCCATAAACTACATCTTGTAATCCTACCTTTATCTTTCCACCTTTGTACCTTTCGTACAGCATAAACTTTTAGTTTGGCCTTAAACCTCGACCGTAAATAATTCAGATAGGGCCTTAAATTCAGCTCTTTTGTCTTTTCTTATTTTTTCTGTTGTTTGAATTATGCTATAATGTATAGAAATATTTCGTCTCATGAGCAATATTTTTCGAACAAAAGTTTGAAAATGTGAAAGAAGGAAATGTATCACTTCTATTTCAACTAAGCTACAAAGAACGAATTTTAATTTAATCAGAAATATACTATTAATCTTACAAAAATGTTATAACCAGATGCACTGAAAAAAATAGCTCTGAGAAGATGTTTTTTATTTCTCAAATTCATGTTCCTACATTTCGAAAAACCATGAGATGACAAAATATACTATGTCTTCTATTATATTTTCCCCCATTTTTTTTATAAATTATGTTAAGCTTAATTTTATTTCTTTGTTTTTTATAATCCAATAACAGAAGCATTTCGATTTATTTGATATGGCTTGGGATTAGTAACAAAAACTAAAAAATTTCTAATATGTAAACATACTTCTTTATTCTTGAATAATATTTATATAAAAATGCACTTTTAGAGGAATTAAGAATTCAGAAAATAAAAATATTAATCATGGGATACAATCGCATAGAAAAAAAATATTATTGTAAGAATTTAATTTTTTCTCTACATATGTTTGTGTAATCAAAAATATTTTTTAAAAAACTAAAAAAATTCTAAAAGAATCAAAATAAAGGGAAAAACAAGATTATTTACATATAGCAAGTAGATGGAACATATAACCAAGAGATAAAGAAAAGTATATATATGTTCCATATTGTGGAGAATATACTTAATCCAAATCTGGTTGCAATTGTTGTTATCGTGTGCCAGCTAGGCTGTCAAATTGGGGTGCGCTGTTCCACTTTTCCAACTGAACCGTATTTGGTGTGAAAATCCAAATCTGGTATCTCACCGATAAAGAAATTAATAGAAGCCATCGTAGCACAAGACATTTATTTAGAACACATACAGAAAGACATCCAAAACAGAAGTGCGAAATAAATACATAAGCTAAAGAGAAAACTTGAGCTTTTAAGTCACACAGCAGCGGTGGTTGATGATATATTGTGCATGCGTGGGAGAAAAAGCGAAAACATTCTATTGCCATTCTCCGTAACCCTCTCCCACCTTTTGAGTGTCCTGGGCTTAACACTAAAAACATAAAATACTTATTGATACTAATATAAATATATGACATACAAATATACATAAAAATATTACTTCCACATAAATCATAATGAATTTGAACTAAATAAAAGTAATAATGATGCAGAAAATAAGGAAGTGAAATTGAGCTAAATGAACAGTAAAATAGGTCTTTAAAATTTACTTGTGGAATATGGTTACACTATTCAACCACTACTAGTTACTATTGGTAGCAGTTCGTCATTCCTATTAGACACTGGATTTTCCAATTCCAACCCCTAAAGTCGTTGGATAGGTTTTAAAAGTTCCAAATTTTTTGCTTTAATAACGGTGAGTCTTATATGACCATCACGAGGAGGAGTTATTTTTATTATTTTTGCTGAATCCCAAAAGGAGTGATTTTCATTAACATCTACAAGAACAATCTCTCCAATATTAATTGCTGTCGTAACTGTCCTAAATATTCTGAACGAAAATGGACTTTAAAGCATTCCTAAAACGCTGTAAGTATATAATTCGTTCCTTCAATTTCACTTTATCAACAATATCAAGGTCTGGTACTCGAGATGTTTTAGTTTGGTGCAAGAATTGTTCAGGAGTTACAGGTGGTTCATCATCGATGTCTTCCGACACACAGGTAAGAGACGAGGAGTTTATTAATCGTTCACAGTCACATAAAACAGTAAGTAGCTCTTCGTACTCAAGAGAAGAGTGACCCAATATTTTACATATATTTGTTTGACAATTTGAATCAGACGCTCCCACCATCCACCTCACCAGGCTGCTGAAGGAGGATTAAAATACCAATGTATCTTCCGTTCAGCAGCTTTGAAACGGAAACCTAAAACGTAAGTATAACCTTCCATAGAGGAACTATCTTCGAACACTTCACTGATTATATTGGAATTCCAACATCATAGGTTAAATGAACCAAAAGCCATAATTACTTTAGAATACAAAAAACAAAAACTTTTTTAATTCTATCTCAGAATTTAGAATCGTTTAACAATTAACTACGTAAAATACTTTTTTTTTTAAATTTCCGCAGTTCCCTTTAAGTTTTCCGGAACCATGTTTAAATGATACTTTAAAGAAGCAGCCAATAAATAAGGGCTACCTGTTAAACCAAATACCACGCTTCCTTGGCGATATTCCACTATATGTTCTTCATTTTCATTATCGAACCACAAAAACCGTAAAAAATCCCTAAATTTTTCTCTTATAACGATTTGCAAGAAAGCTTTCTCAATATCTAATGTAACGCCAACGTAAATCTTACGAAACCGATATAAAATAGAAGGAATAAGTTCTATTAAATTTGGTCCTGAGAACACAAACAATCGTTCAACGACGGAGAACCGGGTGGGTGACTACTCGCGTTAAATACTGGTCTAAAACTCATAGTGATGCTCTCGATGGGAAATAAAAAATGAACTCCTTTTACTTTCTCACTAAAAACCTTTTCAATAATGTCAAAACTCAACCAATCCTTAAAAACTCTACAATATTCTTCAAATTTTCCTGAGGTTATTAATTTTCTTTTCGTGGTTAAAATGCATTTATCTGCGCTCTTCTTATTATCAAATAAAAGAGAATATTTAAGTATCTAAAGCAACGCGACCTCATATCTACCCTCATGATTCATAATAAGAGTCTGTTCAAAATATTTCTGAGTATCGTCTTGTAACTGAGATTAACTTTGTAACTGAGATTTCTAAAGAGGGCTCAGTTATTCCCTAAACAACCAACTTCCACAGTTCACCAATAAATCAATTAAAAAGTAGAGATGAAATAATAAAAGATGCTGAATTTTCAGAGCGTCATTCAGAGTCAGAATCAAATTTTCTCATAATGGTCCAGCCAAGTTTAGTATTAACTGCTGTAATTCCTGACTTCAGATTAATAATTTCACCATTTAACAGTTTACCAGCAATATCTGCCCCTATTAGCAATTTCATTTCCTTATCAACATTAAATGAATTTTTTCTAAATCATTTATTTTAATTCCTTGCGACTTGAGCTAATTTAACCGTGGATCACATTGAATTTGTCGTATTTCAGAACAAATTTGTTTCTGGCTAAGAACTTCTATTTTACATTTGTATTTGCATTCATTATCACTTAATTAAATTAAATACTTTTTAATCACTTTTTCTGGAGTCTCAATACCTCCAAATAAAGATTGTTTAATTTTAGTTTCAACAATGGAATTATAATTCATACTTTTAACAATATCTTCAGATATATAAGATTTCATAGAACCACTATCAATTATAGCTCTAATAAATTTTTTCTTTGAATCATTATGAATTTGGACAATTAATGTTTGAATCAAAACATTTGTAGATGTTATATAACTATTAAAAGTGCTACTTTTATTTTCACATTTTTCTATGTTTGATTTATCATCTGCTTTATGAAATGATAAATCTGGGCTAAAATAATAAAATGGCGATTTTTACATAACGGACACTTATGACCAGGCATACAATGTTTACTTATATGATTTTTCTTTAAACAAACAAAACAAGTATTCTTCTTTTTTTACAATGCCCTTCCTACATTTAAGATTCATAAAAATTGCATCATTACAGTTTTCTGATAAATGACTAATCTCAAAAATTGCATGCTTTGTTTTAAAACTCAGTTCTCTATAATTATAATTATTATTATTATTACTATTCATACTTAATAATTCACACGCAGTAGTAACAAATTTAAATTCATTAGATTTATTATTTTTAACATTTACTTTTTCAGAACAGAAATCACGTGTCATTTTAATTCTAAATTCTGCATGAACTTCAGTTTTAATAAAATCAATTAATAAATTCAAATCACTCTTACTTGAATCATTGTTTGTCACGCTTCACTGTCTCTCCCAAATTTTTTATTAAATCAGTTGGAAGAGCAGATTCTACGAATAAATATAATTATGTGAGCAAATTTATCTTTTGTGAGCCCTAAAGACTCAAGCGCAAGTAGTTACGTTTGTAACTTATCGTACAGTGTTATTAGATTAACACTTGATTGGTCAGTTATGATTAGCTTTAATAACTCACGAACGTAAAATTATATGAGAATATTTTCTTTCCCAAATCGTTTTTGTAGATAGTCCACGGCTTTCTCGAAGTTGGCTTCGCGCGGTGGCTGAAAAACTTTGCACTATTTATCTTGAAATATAAGCAGGTTTTGTTGATTGAAGCAATTAACGGAATTTGTCTCTGGTATCAATTCTACAATCTTCATGTATCTTACTAAATCTATTCCAGAAGTTCAGTCAGTTCTTCGCATCAACATCAAATAGTGCGAGCTCTATTTCAGGCAATTTCTGTTTCGTAGATGACATCACAGGAGCAGCGACCGTTGACGTGGCACTGTTCCCCTCTGACGAACCAGTGATTCTTCTGCAGTCATTTAATTTCTTCGTAAATTTGCTTACCATAACTTTATATTCAGAAAAATTATCATAATATTCTAGGGCAGTTTCGTATTCCTTTTCGAACTCCGCTTCTTTACAACCCTTCTTTTGAAAAAGTGCAATATATTTCTTATCAATCGAACGTAATGTTTCGTACTTTTCTGTGAGTTGCTCGAAACAGATTTCTACTTCTCAATTTATGCTTTTAATAAACCTTCAAGTTTATTAATAACCTTCGAAAAAGCAGAATTTAATGATTTTTTTTTTCCTTGATGTTGTCGAAATCTATTCTTAATAATGTAAATCAAAACAAAACACTTAATTATCGGTAAGTTGCGTTAACTTATGCTTAAAAATGGCATACGGGATGACAGAAATGTGGAGAATACTTAATCCAAAGCGGGTATCTCACTGATAAAGGAATAAATGGAAGCAATCGTAAAACAAGACATTTATCAACAACACATACAGGAAGACTTCCAAAACAGAAGTGAGAATTAAAACATAAGCTAAAAAGAATATTTGAGCTTTTAAATGAAAGCTGCGGTGGCTGACGATACACTGCGCATACATGGGCGGAGAGGCGAAAACTCCTGCTATTGCCGTTCTCCGCAACACACAATGTTAACTATACGTAAATAGTTTTTTCTTTTATCTTTAATGCTCTTTTTTCAGCAGTTGATGCATTTTAGAAAAAAAGTTGATTACCAATATTTTCGTAATTTTATTTAAACTGCTTTCTCGCGAATGTATTGCTATAGGTATTATTTTTCTGTTTATTCATCCATTTGTGTCAACAAATTATTCTTATAATGTATATAATCATGATTTCTGTATATATATATATATATATATCCTATTTTGAATCCTGTTCTTAGCTCATAACGCGCGATCACATATTGCATGGGTGGCCAGGAATTCCAAAATGTGACTTAATGAAACAATTTGTGTCATCCCTTTTTACTCATTTGACTTTGCACTATCAAATTATAACTTTTTTCTATTTTCATGGAAGAAATGTTTTACTAATGAAGCAGACTTGTGCCAAGTACTCTCTGACTTCTTTGCATTCAAAAACTCCGAGTTTTACCCCAAGAGTATTGCACAACTGGAGACACGTTGGCAGGAAGTGCTACATGCTGATGGTAATTTCTTTGAGGGTTGACAAGAGGCTACACTTTCTGTAGATCCTGTACTTTTGGGTCATTAGAAAAGTAAGAACATTCTTGTTTACCTTGTATGGTAGGAATCGTCCTTAGATTGTTTGAAATCAGATACCGAATGATTGAAATATGAATGTTATTGATGAAATATAACACAAAGTTTTCTCTTGATTGAAATATTAAAATACCCTCTTAAGAAAACACTGAAAACATTTTCTTCAATAAAAGTCTGTAATAATATAAATCCTATGTATAACACAAAAATGACAAAGGACACGAGAAGAAAAGCAAACCTGGCAAGAACAAAAAAATCAAAAATATATTAAAAATTCAAATCGGCAACACCAATGTCAAAACCAGAAACTCTATAATTAAAATAAAAATACATCAGATTTTCCGAGAAAACATCTGTAGGAATCTATCATACTTATATCTAATTTCTTTACAGTCTTTATATTACATAAAACGTAGACAATTTACTTTAATCGGCAATTATTTTGGTAGAAGATCACTAAAGTACTAATGGTAACTAAATACCAATTATCGTATGAAATTATTATTTCCTTTCAGATAAATTACAAAACTTTCATCTTCCATGCGACAAAGGTGCAAGAAAATATCTATAATTTAAGAGAAAAATAAATTGTTACATATGGTTTCTTACTTAGTATTCTTTTATATAACGCAATTCAATAAGTTTAAAAATATATTATAGCAAAGTGAAAATTTCAAGAATACAATAATTGTTGTTTAGTGTTATTCATTTTTATTAGATGAAATTACCTACTTGAGTAGAAATTTTTATTAGTTTGATTTAACATTAGCAATTTAATTAATTAAATTAATTTGTAATTTGTTACTGTTAATGATTTTTTCATTAAATAATATTTGTATATTATAATACAGACAGATCAATATTACAATATCAATCCATAATTTAAAATAATCAATTCTAATTGTAAATATAATATTTTAAAAGATATATATTCTCTCTGAAATATAGAGAAACGTCAATTAATGTGGCGTTTTTTTTTCATTTCCTCTAAAAAAATAATTAAATATTTTAACATTTTACTGAAAATATCTTTTATTTAATTTTTAAAAGCAAGTTTTGATGATGAAAACGAAAAGAGACAATTCTTAACCAAATAATAATACCTTAATCTTTGAGCGATGTTTAACATAAAACTTGATTATACCTAAAATAATTAAATAAATTTTGCAAACAGATTAAAGAGGATTGGTCTTAATACCTGTTCTAAAAAGTAAACAGTCTTTCAAATTAAAATTAAGAGTAAAAGCGGAAACAACTCAAGTCATCTGTTTGTTAAATTAGATTAATGACTTGAGGCTATAACTTTGGCATTCCTGAAGAGAGCTTATTACAACGGGAAATTCGTAACAAAGAAGCATAAAGTATACTGGGTAAAAGTGAGAACAAGCTCACTTTATATGATTAAACAATTATTTAATGAAATTGATGATTTAAGAATATTAAAAGAGATAACATTTCACAAAGGGGAATTTGCTAAATGGAAGCTTCATAATCCTATTCATGTAACACATTAAATCAATAAAACGTTAATGATATTTTAAGTTTCCAGTGATGTATCTAATCCATTTGTATCAATATTGTTTCAAAATTTTTAACATGTAATAAATCTTCTAAGATTTACCATGCCTTTTATATTTTGAATTTTAAAACAAAGATTATTGATTATTTTTGTTTAAAAGTGACTCAATGTTTGAAATTAAAAATATTTAAACGGAAATATTGCTTTTTATTAAAATTATTAAAAAATCATTTTAAATCAATAAATTTCATTGAGATTACTTTATTTGTTAGCTTAATTAATCCTCTTCAAGGAGCTTATTAAAAAATTATTTCGAAACTTATGTTTATAAATTTTGAGATTAATTTTCCATAACTATAATTGTGTGATTATTTCGCTTGTTTATGTTTAATAAGGGAAGGAATTTATTCAATAATGATTGAAATAATTAGTTAAACGGTATCAGTTTAACGTGGTTTGTGTTAAACAATAATCATTGAAATGGAAGATGCAAAATTTGTTCTTGTTTTTAATCCCACATGATTTAGAACACCTAGATCTGGTCTATTAGTCCATGTATTCTAGTAAAGTCAATCACTGGAATTGGAGATGAAATTAGGTCCTCTTTATACAAAATTTTTCAGCATGACAGACATGATGTATGATTGATTGTAGGTGATATTAAAACTCATGGAGATGAAAGTGAGCAGCTTTTTTTTTTCCTTTGAGCACCAGAGTATCTACTCCTTTCGGGTACAAGAGACCTATATACTCGAAGGGAAAAGATCCTCTAGTGGCGCCATCAATCGGAAGAATCTTAGAATAAAGCCGTACTTAAACCTTTGTAGTGATGTATTTAAACGAAAGATGCTCCTTTCTGACTTTATTTCATATAGACATCGGCTAGTGAGCTTGGCTTGTCCAAATGTTATAATTAACAGCAACAATAATACATATTGGAATGGCCTTTACTCCTTGAGTGACCTACCATCAAAAGTAACCAAGGGCAATCGTCAACGATAGAGGTGCACAAAAGACTTGGAGAAGGGGGTTTGCTATTAACCAGTGTTTAAAATTAAAAAGTGAAATCTACATTCTTTAAATATTAAATACGTGATTTTGGTAAACGAAACTTAAAAGATTTGTGGACTTCTATTCTTGAATGCTTAAAAAGGAAATAGCTAGATAATATCTTCAAAAGCATACCAGCAATGTTAACTAAAGAGGTACAATTAAGGGTTTTTAATTTTATGCTATGTTTTCAAGGTTTAAAAACATTTGTTAATATGAATATTTGCGTTTATAAAATAAATTAATGACTATTTTTTAGGAAATATCTTTTTTTTCCTTGTTTGCTTCCTTTTTTTCTTAAAAGTCTCATTTGTATTAGCTTATCTTTTAAGCACGTATTTAATGTTAATAATGCATTTCTTAAAGAAAAAATAGGATTCAGTATTTACATAGATTATTTACGTTTATACATACAATTCAAAATTGACAATATATATATTTGAAGATTACTTTTTACGTTATAAAATGCCCTTTTGGATATGTGATCAAATTGTTTTAAGTGTAGAACAAAAATATTATATAATGATTAATATCAGCAAGAGAATTAATTTAAGTAAGGACACTATTGGATATCATACAAATATACTCAATAAAGAAGGAAATGGATTAAATTAATGATATATTATGCCATAAATGTAATAATTAAATGTTGATTCTCGAAGATAGCAATAAGATCTTTCTTAGCATATCACAAAAATGCTCTTTTCCATAATAATTTGTAATTTTAATGGCTATAAAAAACATGGTTTTATAATATTTTTCCGGAAATTTTATTCATATGAATAAGTTTTCCTTGAAGAAGAAAAGAGAGTATTTTAATTTTACTCTATTATTATTCCTTTTCATTTTTATCTCTATGTCATAAAAATTTTTCAAAAACTTACGAACATGTTTGTTGGACAGAGATTGCAATTTTGAACGTGAAATAGTCACTCTGTCATCAAAGAATAATTAACAACTGATCAAGAGCGATAAAATGTGGCATATTATAGTATTAGCTTTAAAATAAATACAGGAGAAAATATAGCACTATACATTTATTCATTAAATAAAAATCTGTTGTCTTGGATTATTATCAGAAATCATAAATTCAAATGTATAAATAGATTCATGCACTGAAGAACATGAATATGTTGGTTTACTAACAAAAAATCAGTCCCCAGTGAATGTAATTAGAAACCATAGATAAAAGACTATAAATCGATTCATGCAATGCAGCAACTTCTGAAGGAAATGAATGACAATACGATAAATGTTTGAGCAATCATACCGTAGATGTAGATTTGAAGTATGTTTAACACTCTTAAATTCAATATTATTTCTTCAGTATATATATATATATATATATATATATATATATATATATATATATATATATATATATATATATATATATATATATATATATATATATATATATATATATATATATATATATATATATATATATATATATATATATATATATATATATATATATATATATATATGTATATATATATATATATAATATATTTTATATATTTGAGGTTGGGGAATAACTACGTAGCGTTCTTACCAAAGACCTCTTTCTTTATCGAAGGTACCTCTCTTGATATGGTTTGACAAGGAGCAGAAAAAATGGTAATCGGTCGGTGACAGGTACGGGAAATATGGCGGATGCCGAAGGACCTATTCCCATTCAAGTTCTTCAATTGCGGTTTGGACGACTTGTGCAAGATGGAGCCCGGATTTGTCGTAAAGGAGTATGGTTTGATCATGTCAATCAGGTCTTTTCAGTCGAATAGCCTCATTCACGCGGAGTAGCTGGGCAATGTAGTGCTCCTTGTTGACAGTGGATTTCATTACCAGCATTCCCCAGTGCACAAAGAGGTCCTTAAAAACTGTCTCAGTAATTACTTTGACACCAGACAAGGTGGTTTTTGGCGGAACGGCATCAACAATTTGGTCGAGAGGTGGGAGGAGGTTGTAAACAGCAACGACGAATGTATAATTGATTACCTTTTTGATATTATTGTTTTTTGCTTAAATAAAAATGTTTGGTAAATGCGCTACAAATTTATTCCTCAACCTAATATATATATATATATATATATATATATATATATATATATATATATATATATATATGCAAGATCCTGGAAAAGTGATGTAGGACTCGTGTATTATGCTCTTATTGCCAGGGAGAAAATTCTAGTCCCAAATCATCTTAAAAAATTTTTTAATACTTTTGTTCAAATTTTCTCTGTATCTTTTCATTGCTTTTTCTTGCACATTTTTGTTTGTGATTTTCAGATATGCCTGAAATACAATCTCTACTGCTTGATAAATGAACAATTGAAGTTTTTAAACTTTTTTTAAGCCAATTGTATTTAAAAGAAATAATTCTGCAACATGAGTGATGTGACATAATAATAGTCATATAATGGAGAAATAAATAAAATTTAATGCCTTTTCTTTAATTTCGTAAAACATTCCTTAGATGTGGAATATAAGAAATAAATTATAAAATTTCTAAATTAAATTTATTTAAGCATACTTATTTTGTGTTAAAATTCGATGAATTTTATATTCAAATAAATAGGTAATTTTCACGGAAAACAGTTTGCTGAATTCGAGAGTACTTTTTATTTCTATTTTAATTTAATAACTATTAATGCCCAGTTCTTTCTTTGAAATTTAATACTAATTTTGATGGCATTCAGATATTTTTAACATACTTTATTTTTAAATGTTACGTAAATAAACATTAACTTTGCAGTATAATAAATGCAATGACCAATTACTTCATAGATAAGTGATTATTCATAAATTTTTGATTTAAAAAATTTTGAAAACCAAAAAACCCACACTATTACAATTAAGTATTTTGTCCAGTGACCTATATAAAAATTTAAATCTATTTATAATGTAATATTTTTAATAATTAAAAACAAATAAAATCATATCTTGATACTTTTAGAGCAGTTAATATATTTTCAAGAAAAAACTCCTTTCTATTTTTCAACTTTGCCACTCATTTCTAAGAAAGGCGTTCTGTTTATCTTTGTTATTCTTTTCATTCTGGACTCAAAGACATTCAGAGAATTTCTCGAAGAAAACATGTTATTTGGCACAGGAAATAGAAAAGTTAGGCTATTCTACTATAACAAATATTTGAAAAGAAAAGTTTGGTATTCAAAAAATAGGTAATTTTAAACTGAAGAAAATCATTACTTTAGTTGAATTCTTTCATATTTTTATTCATTTTTTGACATCTCAACTTTTGCTAACTATACAATAGATTACAAAAATAATATTTCTTGTATAAAATAATCGTTTCAAATTTTGTTTATTGTAATTTCTGTATAACTTCTTTATTAAAGCCCAATATATTTAATATTAGCTTACTAATTGATAATTATTAATTTAGTTACTTAATAATTGGTTTAATTTGTAACCTTATTTATAAAAAAAATATTTCTTAATATTTTACAAGCTATACTGCTAACATAAATTCATTTTTTATGAAAGATATTGTGATATAAAATATATCTTAATAAAACAATGAGAAAGGCTAGAAAATTTTAATTAGTAACTAATAAAATACCAGATTTTAAATTTGAGAGAGAGGGAAATATTTATTTATTTTATTGAGAAACAGTAATAATTCCATACAAAAATGTAAAGGGGAATTTTGCCATTGGCTGAAACTGCATCTGAATTCAAAATATAAAGTAAACTTTGATGTTCCTCATATGGATACACTCTGGTAGTAAAAGAATTTCGCAATTATTTTTGGCTTATTTATGTAAAGTATAAACAGTAACTAGAACATAATATACTACCAACCAGCAAAGTTTAGAATTAATTTTGAAATATTTCAACTGATTTCTTTGATTGAAAGGTCCCTAATAAATAAAAGAAGTTAATATGCTTTCTTATCTCTACCTCTATTACATTCAAAGTTTAAATTCCACAGATGTCAGAATACATTTTCAAATATTACAACAAAAGGAGTAAGGAAAATCTCCAAACAACCCATCTTGACTTATGCACTGGCAGAGTGCAAATGCGTATAACTCAAAACAACGTTCAAAGAGTATAATTCAAAATGCTAATAATAAATTTGTTTGTATTTTTTTTCTGAAAAGAGTGGTAAAACCGTTAAAACAAATAGAGACTCGTTGATTTCTAATTTAATAAATTTAAAACTGTTTGTATACTTCTATAAACATTCTTCTACGTTTGACAGGGCTTTTAAAATACAACTTATTAAGACATTTTGGAATTTATTTAGACTGCAACATGGTGCTTCTACAGATAAAATATTTTCTTTTCAACAATGCACTTTTCATCCTGTTAAGATGTTGGTAAAAATAGCATAAAAATTTTTTATTCCTGATAAAATCAGAGTTTTGTGAGAAGTAGAATTGCATACCACGCAGAATTTGTGGATTTCTTTGTCTGGCTGAAAATCCTGCCAGAATATAAAAATTTGTAATAAGTATGTAAAATTCAGTGAAATTTAATAAGAGTGATAAGCATTTATCTGAGCAAAAATAACACAAAGCTAAAAAAGAAAGAAAAACATAAGTAAAATAAGTACATCGTCTTCAGCTACTAAAACTTAATTTTAATTATAAATATACATGCATATCAATTATTTTTAAAAAAAGAAACAAGGGAAGTGTAGAATTAAAAAATTAAACTGCATTTAAATGCTTAAAAAATTTAAAATATTGAAAAAATATATTTTCAGAAATGAATATTGGATAATCTAGAGAAATCTTTTTCCATCATGGATATTTGACATTGAAGAAATCAGTTGAAGTTAAAAACTTCAAATATTACCATTATATCTTGCCTTCAAGTTCAACTATTAACCTTCCACTGATACCCGAATTGAATATATGTGATGTTAAGTAAAGGTTCCTTTAAAGAGTTCTTTTTTTTAAAGGGTATTGTTTATATTTTTTGGTGATTTTTTTGATGCCAAGATTGGCGCCAAAATGACAGTAATAAAATGACAACCCTAAAATAATGTTAGTTAAAGCGCCGAAAATACTAGTGTTATCCAAAATTAAATTGTATCGCCAAATATTTTGCCAAACAAAAAGGTATCCAAAGCTACATCAAACCATGATGTCATAATAAATATTTTTTTTCAATCCACATATACTTATTATCTTTTTACATTATCTTTCATTTAAGAAGTCCCAAAAACTGCTTAGAAAATTCTCTTGTGAGTTTTTGATGAAGAAAATAGGTGAATGAAATTGTGAACATCAGCGTAAGTCACTCGCTCATTTACTCTAAAATACTGTAATTGTGGTACTTGAATATGAATTTTTAATACTTTAGCAGAGTCAACATTTCAAAATATTTTCAATGAAAATGATGAAATCATTCAGAATCAAAGCAATCGAAACATTAAAAAATTAATTACAACAGATCATACGGATAGATTCTACACAATACAAAAGAGAAAAGAATTTGCGAAATCATATTTTTTTATATTTTCTACAGAAACTTCGAGATATCTTGAACATATATTACTTTAATTTATCAATTTGTATATTGCTAATATATTATTTTGAAATCTTGTTATACTCTACAATCTTATTGATCGTGAGAGTCGTCCACTTATTGCAGGAACTTCTTTTACTGTCTTTTATGATTTATTTTCGCAAATTAACTCTTATTTAAAAAAATAGCGCAAAATGGACTGAATAAATGAAATTTGCTTTGTTTAAAGATAAATTTTCATATTTGAAACCAATTTCAGTCAGTTGTCACAGTTATAAAAAGGTTCTGAATCACAGAAATTTCCGGGCTTAAGATGAAACTTAAAAGTAAAAACTGTGATTTTGAATATTTGTAATCAATTTACACACTGCACAATAACTGGTATCAGGTGATATAGTCATTAATATTATTTATAATCATCAAAATATAATGCTGCCCAATAAGATTATTCATATAGTATTTGAAACTTAACACTTTCAAAAAACTAATAAATATAATTTTTCTTAAATTGCAAAAAAATTCAAAATGATACCATAGAATATGTTGCATCAAATAATATTTATTATGAAAACATTGCATAAATGCTTCTGAAGAAAATAAATTAAAAGGAGGCACAGACGTGAGAAATCAGTAAATACATTTATTTGGCATCATAAGTCTAAGAAATCAAGGAGATATCAAGTTCGCAAGAAGACCAAAAGAAATTACACAATTGAGAAAATAGAAACGTTTCTAAATAACAAAAATATAACAGACTAGAGCATAATCAGGAGGAAAACATTAAATAGTAAATCTGCTGGAATTACATGCTTACTATCCGAAAACTTGATTAATCATAGGGAGAATAACTTTCGTGTTTCATCATAAGGACAAGAATAATTACCTGAATTTTATGCTCTATGTATTCTATCGCTTAAATTGCTTTCAGAAAAGTCTAAATTACGAAATTACTAGAGTATTAGATTCTGATACAAATACAAGAGCTCATGCTACTGAATACTGTCAATGTAATGGACATGTCTAGTACAATGAATATTTTCAAGCAAACCTTCAAAACAAACAAATGAAAATGCTTAATTCGTTTTTATGGGCTTTGCAAAGAACTTTAAATTTGTTTTGCAACAAGTAAAAACTCATGCTTACTTCTCTATATACACTACTGGCTATTAAAATTGCTACACCAGGAAGAAATGCAGATAACAAAATGATATTTAATGGAACAAATATATTATACTAAAAATAACAAGTGATTAAATTTTAAAAAAATTTGGCTGGATAGATCCTGATAATTCATTACCCAGAACAACCACCTCTGGCAATAATAACAGCAGTTATACGCCTGGGCATTTAGTCAAACAGAGATTGGATTGCATGTACGATACAGATGCCCATGCAGCTTCAACACGATGCCACAGTTCATCAACCGTAGTGACTGGCGTTTGGTGACGAGTCAGTCACTCGGCAACCATTGACCAGACGTTTTCTATTGGTGAAAGATCTGGAGAACATGCTGGCCAGGGGCAACAGCCGAACATGTTCCGTATCAAGGAAGGTCCGTACAATACCGGCAACATGCGGTCAGGCATTATCCTGCTGAAACGTAGGGTTTCGTAGGGCTCGAATAAAGGGTAGAGCCACGGGTCGTAACACATCAGAAATGTAACGTGCACTGTTCAAAGCACCGTCAATCTGAACAAGAGGTGACCCATACGTGTATCGAATGGCACCCCATATAATCACGCCAGGTAATAAGCCAGTATGACGATGACGAATGCACGCTGCCAGTGTGCGTTCAACGCGATGCCGCCAAACACGGATGCGACCATCATGATGCTGTACACAGAACCTGGATTCATCTGAAAAGATGACGTCTCGCCATTTGTGCACCCAGGTTCGTCGTTGATCACACCATTGAAGGCGCTCTTGTCTATGACACAGCGTCAAGGGAAACCATGGTCTCCGAGTTGAGAGTCCATGCTGCTGCAAACGTCGTTGAACTGTTCGTGCAGACACTTGTCTTCCAAACGACCCCTTTTCTTTACTCACGGCTCGAAACGTGGTTGCACAATCCATTACGGATATGCGGATAATATGCCTGTCTTCTCGACTGCTAGTGATAGGTGGCCGTTGAGATCCCGCATTGGGTTCCGTATTACCGCCCTGAACCCATCGATTCCATATTCTGCTAACAGTCATTGGATATCGACCGACGCGAGCAGCAATACTGCGATAAGATAAACCGCAATCCCAGTACGCTACAATTCGACATTTATCAAAGTCAGAAACGTGCTGGTGCGCATTTCTCCTTCTTACACGAGGCATCACAACAACTTTTCACCAGGCAACAACGTTCAAATGCAATTTGTGTATGAGAAACCGGCTGAACAATTTCCTCATTTAAACACAATGTGGGTTTCGCTACTGGTGCCTGCTTTGTCTGAATGCGCTGAAAAGCTAATCATTTGCATATCACAGCACCTTCTTCCTTTCGTGTAAATTTCACGTCTGTAGCATGTCGTCTTCTTGGTGTAGCAATTTTAATGTCCAGTTGTGTATTTAATCTTCATTGATCGACGAAATGATTGTATTACTCATTATTGGCCTTTTTATCACAAAGTCGCATTTTCTGTAGCATTTTTGCTGCTTTTATTGACTAAAATTCGTTTTGATGCCACATTCTGTCATAGTTTTCTTGATGTTATCGACCATATCGCTATATTTGTCACCATATCAAAGAAATATCCTGAGTTTAAAAGAACTAAAACACTTTGGGTACAATAAACAGAATTTTTCATATGTTATTTTAAATGTGATTTGTATATAAATAATACAACTTAAACATTCTGCTATTTTTAAACCCTTAGAATTATTGGAAACTGTGTTCTAATATCTCAAAAATGTCGTTTTCAAAAGTTTTTGAAAGAAAAAGTTATTTAGAGAAATATTTTTCTGCAGTTTCTCACATCTTATTGCTAAACTTCTTGTATTTAATATTGCATTTTTATTCCGAAATATAAAATAATTTATGAGAAATTTGTAAACTAAATATTACATTCAAAACAGTAAACTATCGAAAAAATTTATTGCTTTCAAATAATTAAAAAACGTAAATTTAATGTAAAGAAAGTTTGCAGTTGGGTTTAACAAGTTCTGCATAGTTTTTTCAACAAGTGCTTGTCGATTTCCTAAATTTCTCACTGCTTCAAGGCTGGAATTACCATTCTGTTCTATAAAGGAGGCAAAGACAAGTCTAATGTCAATTCCTATAGACCTATCTCCCTCCTACCATCTCTTAGAAATGTCTTTGAAAAACTTGCCACTAAGCGAATGTCTTTTAATTTGGAAAATCACAGCTTCTTCTATCAAAACCAATTTGACTTGAGACAAGGCCGTTTTGTCCATGATTCCCTCTTGATACTCACCAAAAAAATAAAATCTATTAGTAACCAGAATCTCCACACTGCAGTTATCACAATAGACATCAACGGTGTCTTTGACAATATAAACTATCATAAACTTAAGCAGTAACTTTGTACCACTTATAGCCTGGCCAATATTACAAACCTTCTAATCAATAACCTTAACCACAGAATGGTTCTATTACCAATTAATATAAGCCTTGCCTCTAGAAGCCAATCCATAAGGTGTGCACAGGGGTCTTGCAGTAGCCCGATTCTTTAGAATCTTGTCACTGACGTACCTTTGAAATTCAACTGGAGCAAAATTGGCAAAGATATTGTCCTGAACAGCCGAACTCACCTTCAGGCCTTCGATGATTATACATTCGTGGTTGATGCCAAAAGTGAAAAGAAGATAGGAAAGGTTTCAACACTCTTACACATTTCAAGGCGTGGGCTGATGAAAATCATGTATACATTTACCTATAAAACTAAATTCATATTCGTTGTGAAACTGCAGCGTGACGCGCAAATACTTTGGGAAAACAACAGATTGAAAAAAGCTAACCATATCAAGCTTCTAGTATTGATCCTGGATAAAAAATTTAAACTCAAAATCCATATCATCTCCCAATTCAATAAGGCACACCTTCTTCAAGGAAATCTACCTAGAAATGTAGCAACGAATAGGGCATTAACCAACACTTCCGAATAATGCTGTAAAAGATTGAACGCATGATCTGCCATGTTGCTGCTGATTGGGGAACTTCACTCATATCTAAGACATCTCAAAAACTCTCATCTATTCAAAGAAAGTTCCTCCTCAGCATCACTGGAGTCTTCATAACTTCGCCAACCTCAACTTTACAACACATTACTGGTCTTTCTCTCTTCATCTGAAAGTCAAGCAGATGCAAAGTTCATCAACCTCACTAGGGCTGGAGACTAGTTCGTAGATCCTCTTCTCCCCATACTATCTGATATTGAGGTGAAACTAAGCCTGGATACAAATCATCCTAGCCTTTTTAATAGCAACACCTTCATCACAATAGACGACGAGGCAACCTGTCTGTTGTTTCCGCAGAACACTTAACACGTAGTTACAGGTGGATCAAAATTTGAAGAAGGAGTAGTCACAGCATTTATGCTTACCTAAGCAATTCTAAAATCCACACAGGGAAGCAAAAACTCCGCAACGGGAACTCTGTTTTCCATGCAGAGGTTATTGTAATAAAAGAAGCCGTTAAGTTTGCTAAAAGACAAAATTTCCTGTAAGTATTTGGTCATACAGCCAGACAGCACTTAAATCTATCTGCAACCCAGCATCAACAAGCCTTATAGCTCACTCTGCCCAAGCTGAGTAAGTCAACTTCTTGTCCATCCAACTAAAATGGATTAAATTCTGGAACAGAAGGCAATGAGGAGGCCGATAATGAAGCGAGGAGTGCATCTTCTTCCTCATTCCAGCTTCTCATTCTTCCATTCCCATTCTTCCATTCTGCCTTCTCATTCTTCCATTCTGGCAGCTCAAACAAGAATGTCAGAAATGGATTCTTGATAATTGTCAACAAAGCTGGACGGATGCCAATACAGGGCACCTTATTCATGAGATGGAACCCTCTCTCTCAATGAAACCATTAAACTAGACAAGAAAAGAAATTCTATTTATGTCTGGTCATGGCCACTTTCCTAAGTACTACCGCTGAATGAATCTGGCAGTCTCATTAACTGCACTTGCGGAGATATTGACCATTCTCTCCATTACCTCACGGCTTTCACATTTACTGCTTATTGGCACCTGTCATGCCCAGCCACCAGATGGATAGTGATCCGGAAGAAAGCAATCCTCAACAACAAGATTTCTAGGAGAAATCTTAACCAACTTGTGGATTTTGTAATTACTGAAAAAGGCCTTTTTATTTGGTTCCATGCCAATACTAGCTAGTATCTACTCCTCCAACCTTGTATCATTATCCATCATTTTGCCTCACCAATTTACATAAAACTCTGCTTTGTTCATGTTATTTGTGCATGATGTAACATTAAATATATTAATTAACTTTTTTCTTAAGCCTTATGTTATGAATATGTAATACCCAGGTAGATTGTTAGTGTTCAAAAAAATATTCTCTCATAAATACTCATGTAATAATTAGGATTAAAACAACATATAGACAGTTATGTACAACACTTAAGGTAATTAATTTAACTGTTACATTATTTCGAAACCTTTTTAAAAAAAATACTTATATCCCGTTCTTGCCTATTTTCTAATTATTTAATAATTGGGTTTTGGAGCAATTGTAGGAAATTAGTAATTAATTTGTGGTAGAATGACACAAAAAAATTAGAGTGATTTTAAACAAATTATTTTTAAGTGATCAAAAAAAAATACTGAATGAACAGGAAAAATTACGAAACACAAGCTAACATTGTCTCTAGAAGACAGTTTGTTATTTCTTTTATTTGTAATTTCATGTGTTATTTCACACATTTGTTATATTGCTTAAATCTTCATAAATTATGCTTATATCATGCCATAAATCTCATTTTACGCAACAGTTTCTGAATCAAAATTTTAAAAGTGCTTTTTCCCTACACCGCATACACTTAAAATTGCTTATAATCACTTTTTACATTTAAGTCTTTAAATGAATTAAAAAAATGTAGGTATTTAATGCCCTCATTATAAAATGCAAAATTATTCATTCAAATTTTAAAATATTATGATTTTATGTGAAATTTCTTACGTTGACTTTGATACATCGTTAAAAAAATTATTTTGTACATGATAAATAAACGTTTTAATTCCATTCAGATTGATAATTCTCATAAAGACGATAAGAAGGAAAGTAGATCAAACCAATGAAAGGAATAATGTATATATATAAAAATATTGAATACACATAAAATAATTAATAACATTGAATTCATGATTCATATTTTTTAGTAATAAAATTTAAAAATAAAAATTGTATTACCCAATTTTAGAGGGAATAAAATAGCTGAATTGAGAGCAACATGTTTCTCTTTTTATTTCTTATTGTTTTATGAAATAAATTTCATATGTTCTCAAGAATCACAACAGGTTTAGAGTGTAGGATAACGCGGTAAATTAAAACCTGAGATAATATTTGA
>CM057815.1:68936646-68994146 GCA_030067965.1 Latrodectus elegans
ACACATTAGGACGAAATTTCACAAGCGGAGCAGTTGATAATCGTGTCCAAGATGCTGTAGGGAAAGTTGCTCCACGTGACCACCATCATTCACCTGCAAAATTTCAAGTCGATGCACAGTGTGTTAAACAGCAGATCGTAACTGATCAATTGTGAGGCTTCGCACATGAAGCGTTATGGAGTTCTTTAAGTCACTCAACGTCGTAATACCTCCACGATGCTCCCTACTTTTTAAATAACCACATAACCAGAAATCGTTCGGAGTTAGATCCGGCAAACATGGTGGCCATGGATAATGAAAGGAGCGACAAATAACACGCTCCTCTGTGAAGTGTTGGAGCAATAGTGCCTTCATGGACTCATGGATATGTGGGGGTGCACTATCCTGCATGAAATTGGTCGACGTAAGGACTCGCCTTTGCTGTAGTTGCGACACAACAACCGTCTGCAGCATGACATGGTACCGACGGCCCGTAACGGAACATTTGACAGGCCCACGTTCAGTTATTTCCTCAAAGAAGAATGGCCCAAGGAAGAAAGTTGCCGTAAATCCACACCAGACAGTCACCTTTGGAGAATGCAGTGGACTTTCATTGTGCATTCGAGGATGTTCCTTAGCCCAAATGCGGCAATTCTGTGTGTTGACAGTCCCGTTGAGGTAGAAATGAGCCTCGTCGCTCCACAGAATATTCCAAGGCCATGACAGATCAACAGTCATTCTGTTGAGGAAATTGACTGCAAATGAGAGACGCGTTGTGCTTTGTCCCTATCAATCATCTCTTGGGTAAGGCGGATCTTGTATGGGAAATAGTGCATTATGTTTCTGAGCACTTTTCGGAGGGTGCTGTAAGCATAGCCAGTCAGTCGAGAAACTGCACGTGCGCTATTGCCCCCAAACTCTGATGTCTGTGACTGTGCGTCAACAGCTGTCTTTACGGCATCAACAAGTACCGGTGTGATATGTTTGCGGCCTCTTCCAGGTTGAACTCCTAATTTCTCCGTCTCTTCAATTCTTTTAATCATGGCCCAGATACCTTTAGTTGACATTGGTCCACGCCGTAGGCTCTTTCTACGACGAAATTCACGAACTGCAGCAGAAGCATTCCCCTTGTTTTCGTAAACCAGCTTCACGAATAACGCACGTTCAATTAAAGAGACCACCATAAATACAGCCGGAAACATCGACTTAAACATGCCAATGTCTGCAAACGTTTTATACCCAAACCTGTTTTGCATAAAGCTTCCTCTTCTTCCCAAGCATGCAAATCTCGGCATTTTTCTCCTACAACTGACGTATTTTCCCGATTTTGCATTTTATTACTCATAATTCTTGTTCTGGTTTGTTAATATTGTTTCTGCATTCCATTTTGGCCGTTTACTGAGTTAAATTTCATTTTTTCCAAAAAAAGCACCCTCTGATGGACATTTTGTAACTAAAAAATTTTTTTCGAAATTCCGTGAGCGCATCTCGTGTAAATACCAATATACAAAATTTCGTTGCATTCCGTTCATCCGTTTGCTCTGTGGGATGCTGTTTATAGGGGAAGTTTAATTATAACTACCTTGTATATATATATATATAGATAGATAGATAGATAGATATAGATAGATAGATAGATAGATTTAGATTTCAATATAATTTAACACAAAACTTTGGCGATAAAATCAAAATAACTTAAAAATAAACCTATAATACAGATTTTAAGTTACTTTGGAACATTATAAATGTATATTTGAAAAGAATAAATAAAAACAGGGCAATATAACAAAAATATATTATTTTATCCATGCCAAATTTCTGATACTAAGTTTTTATTCTCAAAAATTTGAAATAGCAAGCTTCTTTTGTCAATTTCCTGTGTCAAATAAAATGTTTCTTTTAGAAATTTCCTTGAAGTGTTTTCCCATTTCGGAATAAAAGAAAATAACTTCGAAAACAGAAAATCTTTCATTGAAATGGAGAGAAAATGTAGAAAAGTAGTTATTCTGACTGACTAAAGGTTTCTTCACACAAAAATTACTTAAATAACTTTTGAAATATTGGGACATAGTTTTCAACACTTCTGTTGTGTTCTGTGAAATAAGAATTATTAATTTGTATTCACTATATTTTAAGTAATTCATAAAGAAAAAACATTTTTAAAAATATCAAAACTACATAAGCGAAATTTGCTCTAATATAATATTCTTTGAATCGGAGGAAAATTCAGAAGGGTAGTAGAAAATGTCAAGAGGACAAAAAGGACATTGAATATGGCATCGTAAACGAAATTAAGTCAATATAAATCTCAAAAATACTGCATTTATTTAAGATATGAAGAGTCAAGGAAAAAGAGTCAATAAAATGCATTTAAGAAAATTCACTCATAAACGATGATTTAGAAATAATTTCTGGAGTTACTCAAACATCTCTTTACCAAATCCATAACAACGAACTGAGGATTTCTAGTTAGGTTGAAGATATTGAATTTCTTGGAGATGCCATGACAATGGTAAGAATCTTAGTCATGAGTATGTATGGAGATCTAAAGCATGAATTAAAGATTTTACCAAATGATTTCTAATTATTGAACTCCATGCATGCTGCTTGAAGACTAATCATATACATGTAATCCACCATTTTAGCTATTCTTTATTCTAATAATAGTTTATACTACTCGTAAGCATGTAATTCCTGCCTATCTGGAAACCAAAATATTCTTCCTGATTGTATCTTAATCTGACCTGATTTTTATTTCATAAAGAGGCTTTCTTCTTTTCGACCATGTTAACATTTTTGGTCTAGTTTCTGACATTGTACTCTGTTGTTGTTTCTCATCCCCGTGACCAGCAATGATATTTCAGGTCCATGAGTTCATTCTCCCTGAAACAATCGAGAACTAAAAGAGTGTGTTGAACCAGGTCTTGCTTGGTAAGATCCAAACGAAATAAAATGTGTTCAGGAAAGGCTCGTGCAGAAGACCAGCTAGTGCAGATTTCGCTTTAATGAAATCTACAATGAAAGCAGCAGAATTAAAAATAAACTTATAATACAGATTTTAAGTTACTTTGGAACATTATGAATGTATATTTGAAAAGAATAAATACAAAGAGGGCAATATAACCAAAATATATTTTATCCATGCCACACATTTCTTATACTAAATTATGTTTTTCAAAAATTTGAAATAGCCAAGATTCTTTTGTCAATTTCCTCTAACAAATAAAATGTTTCTTTTAGTCAATGTCATAAGTCCAACTTGTTAACGAATTTGCCACCTGCTTTCATATTGCATTCTTCGAGCAGAAGCAAACACGGTAAAGTTTACCATCGACTGTCTGATAATATTGTGGAATTTTATTTAGTTAACAAAATGATTTTTATATAAAAAACAAAGAATCGGTTTATAAAGCCGTTTTTCATTGATTCAAGTATTAACACATAGACAATAGCAGACAAAGCCACATGTAAAAGACACGATAAAGCATCCTCTTTATGGTTAGCTCAAATCGGCAAGGAGGATTTAAATTTTTAAAAATTTCATTAATTAATAAAACTATAGGTTAGGTTAGGTTACGACAAAAAACTGTTTCGGAGCTTTATGTGCATAGGCTTATAGCTCGCATTGAGTAAGATTGAGTTTTTATTGGAAAACTAAACAAAAATTGATGGATTGATGATTTTGAAAAAAAAATGGCAAACAAAACAAAGAGATATTTGTTGGACCATTTGATCTTGTATAGCCTGTATCGCAAGTAGTTTTGCTTCAAGAACAGAAGTCATCTCTATCACTGCTTTTTTTAGCAATATCAGTTTTTTTCATTTTGATTCGGCACGAAAGGAAGGGCTTTTGATTACACTGGAGTTTCTGGTTTTTAAAAGATTTATTATAACGTCTTCTCGCCTCAATAAATGGAAGGTGGTTCATGTTTTTAAAATGTCAGAATTTTTTTCTTCAAGCCTCGTAAGGCAGGAAATGTCATTTGCTGCATGATTTCCCTGACAGTTTATACATTTAGGTGCTTCATTGGCACAGGGAGAGTCTTTATGGAATGTTCCACAGTTTTTACATAGGAAGACTTCTTGTTTACATTTTTTCGTAGGATGAGTGTATTTGTAGCTTTTTCCACATTGGCAAACGTTATACATAAAAAAATTGGAATGATGGAATAGAATAAGTTAAAAGTTTGAGGTAGATGATGTCCAATGACGCTCAAAAAATATTTTCGCTCAGTTCTTCTGAATTCTTTTTTGTAAATCTTTGTAAGCTTAATATCGTTAAGCCATTTTGCACAATTTCTTAAGCACTAAGATATAAAATTAAATCTACATTTATTTCTTTTGTTAGAAATCTTGAAGAAATATATTCAGGTGGAAAACTGGAGTTAACAGGTACTCCAAGAATATTGTCTATCTTGCTTATTTTTACAGCAGTATCTGGGCAATTAGTTTCGAATAGAAGCTTACCTTGACGGGCGTGTTCAATTTGTCTTATTTTCTTGTGATTCTTTACAAGTTGAATTATTTCTTGCATTAAATTGTAAGGTTTCTCTGGAATAGATGCAGTACCATCAGTGGGAGACAGGAAAGTGAAGAACTTAATATTACCATTTTCCACAGCTAACTGGATTAGATGTGGAATAGAATCTTCGAAAGTCAATTATCTTGAAGTGTTTATTTTTGAATGCCCAAATCCCAAACCGTGTAAATCATTTCAATTTTTGCTTCAGTCATTTTGAATCCATAATAATGAAAAAAAATTTTAAAAAATAAATTAATTAAAAATTTAAATAGTAAAAATAAAAGAGCAAAAGTACTCACAATCTTAGTCAACCAAACATTAAGCCAAAGTCAAACGATAATTTCAACATGAAGAAGGAGAAAAAGTGTCAAAAAAAACATTATATAATGACAAAATAACTAGAGTTCGAAGTTAACGTATTTCGCAATTTAGAACAATCCACCATTTCCATAAAATTGTAATTTTACAACTGCAATATTTGTAAAAAACCTATTTTAAATCTTAAGATTAATGCCTTGTATATGCCAAAATTAAAAATTTTCTAATTATCATTTTTTACTTCTCTTACTGCATTTGTTTCTTTTAATATCATAATCTTTAATGAATATTTTTGTGATTTCTACACATTATAGTTATAGTAATGTTTGCAAATTATAATATTTATCAGAAATATAGAATTTTTAAATAGCTAGTTTTTTTAATTTTCAAAGTTTTTTTCTAGTTTTCATTGTTATACAAATATTGTTTGATAGTATTGATTCAGTCTGAGAGATGGTTAAAAAGAACATCAACATAATTAATACATTTGAGGTTTTTGGTAGTCAATTCAGTGAATTTCATCACAAAGAAAAGGAAAGTTATAATTCAACTATAAATTCTTAAATTAATTTTAAAAACGTTGTTATTAATAAAAATAAATATAATTAAAAATGTAATTGAAAAATCCAATTAGTTAACCACATAGCAGTTAACATTCAAAAATTAATTTACTTTGTTTATTTAAACGAGAATTTTGTCTTTTTTTAAGAGAAAATTTAATCATAAAAATTTGTCCACATTAAAAAGGATTGTAATCAAAATTTGAATACATTAAAACTACATAATTAATGTTGACTTCGAAATTTTTTTCACTCTGATTTTTGTTTTCATTCACTTCTGTTTATTTATCAAAATAACAAATTTTCTGGAAAACTGTACTTACAGAATATTTTTTCCAATGGTCGGTGTATATCTGGATGTATTGTCCCCTTATATCCAAGGAACCGGCCAGAAACAGTGACCTCTTTACTGCCTAGGCGTTGCCCTGGGTGAACCACAGGATGTGGGCTACCATCGCACATTCACACATGCCGTAGGGACCCGTTTATAGGGTAGGCACAATTCATACCTCATTCACACACAAGGAAAGGACAAAGACAGGATAGAAAAAAGAGAAAGTACATCCATGCTTGAACCGGGATTCAAACCCAGGACCTCCATATCAGTAGTCAGGCACGCTGAGCAGTAGACAAGATGGCTGGCACATTCAGAGTATAAAATATTTTATATATAAAATAATTTTCATGATTCTTAGCAGAATATTTTCTTATATTGTCAAAATGTTATAAAACTTATTAGGAAAAATATAAATTTTCTTTTCCAGAGGATTTTTTCCAATATTTTTTTATTTTGGTATTCATTTTAAAATAACTTTATTTTATTATGTTGGAAAAACATACTTTAAGAAGTAATCGTGTGATTGGTATAAAATGGAGAATCACAAGCACATAAAATATTTAACACATATTCTGTCTATAAGAAACACTTTTCAATCAATCAAAGTACTTGTTACAAACCAGGTTCTGGAATATTTTGTCTACAAAATTAAGAAATCGTTTCATCCACAGATCTATTTGGGAGATGAGAAAGGCTGAGTTTGATTGACAACAGACTCAATGAAAGAGCAGCTGACTATACTAGATTAGTTTCAGCAAGAAAATGATTTAACAACGGTGAAAGCTTACAACTGGGTACCCCTGATTTTTTGGCGATTTTTTCAACGCCAATAGAAGAGCCAACATGTGAAAAAGAGACCCACTGCCATTTCTCAATAGCTAAAGTAAGATAGGGTTATTAGGATTAACAGAAATTAAATTTTATTGCCATGATGTATCACCAATTATTTTGCTACATCAAAGAGTAGCCAATTCTACACCGAACCCTTAGCAAAAAATACTGATACTAACCTTATATATATATATATATATATATATATATATATATATATATATATATATATATTTTTATATATATATATATATATATATATATATATATTATGGTAAATTAAGTAACTAATTAGTTTTCAGTAATTATGTGGAAAAATGTCCTCGTTTAAAGGAAAATAAATATATTTTCTCACCACTATTTTTTCGAATTGAGCTAACTACTTAAAAAAATGTGATATTAGATAACCTTAAAACAAATCTAAATAATCATGAAAGTAATCTTAATATTAAATTTCTCTTACTAATTTTCCTTTATTATGATTTATTTTTAACTTTATTTATTTATTTATATTTTTAAATTTTTAATTAATATATAATAATGTTTATAATTTATTATTGTTTTTATTTAATGTCATTAATTTTTATATTTAATCTTTTATTTTTATTAAATAATTTTATATTATTATAAATTAAAATAGTTAAATATTATTTAAAATAATGATAATACAATTAATAATAAATTAATAGAAATAAATATAAAAATTAATAATAAAATTAATCGAAATAAAAATAATTAAAAATTAATAAATTTTTATTATTTTTTTCTCAATTCTGTTCAGAAAATGAATATTATATATGTTCTCATAACATACAGTTTTTAAAACCAAAATATTTATCAAATTATTGTAGAAACTCATTTCAACTTTTTTCTTTTTCTATAATAATAAATGATACTCTTCTTCATTTGCCATCTTTTCACAGGGAGTATAAAGGAAGAGAGAAAACTACTAAATTGGCAAGCACTGTATCTCTGTATGTATGGATTTATTCTGTTTTTTGTTGTTCAAAAAAGCCGTTAAATAGATGTTCATTCAGTCTGGCGACGTCTTTGGCTGGGAAGATTTATCAAGTCCTCTATTAACGGCCGAGGCTTTTCACAGCTCTTTCGATTTTTGAACTATAGAATAATATAAAGAAATTAAACCCTCATAAATGAAATGAATTATTTGGAATATGAGAAAAAGGTGTCGATGATCAAGAATAACTTTTTCAGTCTGAGAATTTTTCATCAAATAGAATGATTTGATTTTAAAAAATTAATTGAAGTTTAATTCAATTTGTCTGTTTAAATTAAGTCAACCATTGGTTAAGATTTGAAGATTTATTCAAATTCGTAATCGCACATTTAATCAACGTCACATTGTATTGAGCCAGCATCGCCATTTCAACCTGTCTACGAATTTGTTGCCTGCCTTCAAATTAAATTATTTGATCGGTAGCAAACAAAGCGAAGTTCCCCACTGAATGTCTGAGCGTCGTTGACGATGAGAAAAAATCCGTTTATTATTTTTACAAGCAATAAAGAAATATTTCTTAATTATTTTTTTCGTTACTAAAATTTTCAAAATCATAAAATATGTCTGTTGTTCTAAATGATTAGCTTTTAAATTTCCATTCTATAATTTCAGGAGTTCCACAATGGATTCAGGATTGGAATTATCTCCAACCTGAAGCCATACTCGTAGGCGACGACCATCACTAAGGAAACACATCGGTGATTCATCTGAAAATACGATCTTATGCCACTCCGTAGTCCACATCGCTGTAATCCGGAATCATTTCATACATTGGCGTCTATGCTTTCGGGTCAATGGCAGTGTCCTTAATGGCGCTATGAGCGCGGCCCACTTGCAAATTGTCGATGGCAAATGATTCTGCTCGATATGGGAGCATCCAAAGTGTCTTGCACATGATGGAAAACTTTTCTGGACGTGATTTTTGGGACCACCAACGTTCCCCGTTTGACGCGTCAATTCACGTGTGCTGACGTCACTCTGGCTGCATTGGCCACTAGCAAACATTCCAGTTCTAACCATATTCGTCACAGCTGGTGCACTCTGGATGCTTTTAGGTGTCTTTCAATAGAGATTTATTGTAAAGACCAATCTGCTTTTTTCAGTCCGATCATCACGCCCGTTATAGACACGTCTGTCCGCTGGAACTGACTTCGCAGACGATGGTCTGACACTCTTGGCAATTAGAGGCGTTCTTTGTGACAAGAACAAATTTTTAAAGATATTTTTTCAAAGCAGTATTAACGGAACAAATATTCCCCACTCTGCCCGTTAATCGCCTTGTATCTTATCCTACGTGACTGGAAAGCTGCGCAATTCACACCATCTACCTAACTCGATAATATCCATCTATCCTGAAATTTGTATAATTTTTCTGGCTATTCTTTCTTGGTGTTGCATTTTCAAAGTCCGGCAGTGTTTTATGATTTGTATTTTAGAAAATGTGTACACAGATAAGTATACATTATACTGAATGTCTGAAATTTATTATGAATATTTTATCGTTTTATTGACAAAATTTATAGTAGGCTGTTTAGAAACAGTCATATTGACTGAAGAAGATTAATTGCGATTAAAGAAAATATGTTTTAGATCCTTCAAATGGAAAAATTTAAATTAAACATATTGTTAATTAAAGACATTTCTTAATTAAACATTATAATTTGCATTATGTTCTATTTGATGGCATAGGACTCTTGCACTAAATTTCCTAATAATATGTAATATTTATAGGTCATAAAACAATCCGAAATTTGGTTGAGCGTAGTCATTTTTAGTTAATAGCCTTTTTTTATTAGTTTTATTTTTAAATATTATGATTCTTAATTACTTTTTCTGTTTTCAAATTTTTTATATATATCTCATTTCTTGCTTCTGCTTCTTTAATTCATTTTTATTTTTCCCCAAAAGCAAGATTCTTTAATTAAAAAAATGAAAAGTGGGTTCACATAAGTCCTAAACAATAATACATTTGTCTTGCCAAAAATCTCTTTCCAAAAGCTTCACTTCTGATATATGAGGTTAATCGAAGCTTCTGATGTGGAAAAAGTAACAAATCGGTTGGTGATCTATTTCTATAAGTGTGGACTTATTCTGCTTGCAACTTTTCAAGAGAAGCGGCCAAATCGATGTTCATTCAATTTGGCGACGAGATTGGCTGAAAAGATTTGTCAAGTTATCCATTAAGGGTTTAGTGCTTAATATCCTCACATAACTTAGAAGTGGTGGGAAAAAACTAAATGTGTTTTAGTGCAAGGAACTAAATAAATTGGTGAGAATCGAAGAAAGGAATGAAGATAAAAGAAAACGTCACAAGAAAAAAATAAATCAGCGGTCATTGTGAAAAATTATTTGGTATTTCAGATTTGAATTACCGAATCCTTAAACATAAAAATGTATACAATGTAAATTTGAAAATATTATCTATGTATTTATGTTACGTATTAATAACGTGGACTGGAGTCCTAATTAATTGATATAGTGACAAACCAGAAGAAGGTTGTATATGAACAGAATAATTTAAGAAATTTGAAAAGCTCAGGATACCATTCGAAACAGAGAAATTGACAAACTAAATCGACTATTAGTACTGTTGCAGAAGTCGATGTCCCTAAAATAGGTATTCAAACAATGTTACCCCATTTTAGTTTGCAAAATGGTGAAATGAGTCTATATTTAAGATTATTAGAGAGACAATTAGCTTTCTTAAAAGTGCCAAATTATTTATGGGTTTCTTTTAAGTAATCTTCATTAATGAAATTGCAAAATTTCATGTCAGAAATTCATTTCAATTTTATTAGCATAAGAACTTGTATGGATCAATATTTCAAACGTATAACCAAAAGAATGTTACCTTAAAAAGATTTAAATTAAGTACAGTGAGTTTTAAAACGTTGTTTGTGTTAGGATTAAAGTATCACTGGGTCTTTGCTTTTACCCTCTCTACATAATAGCTCCTCCTGACTAGAGTAAATGTGCGCTCCCTAGTGATCAAAAGGTGCATATTCTGGTCAGACGTCTTTCTGCCTTGCTTGAGATTACATGTGTTTTCTATCTTATGTATCATTGGAAATGTTCTTTAATGTTATTATTTTATTGCAATTACTTGTGTTGTAATTAAATATGTCTGTTTATGTACCACTGCCTTCTCTCTACTTCATTTTATACCTAAAAGTTTGAATATCTTAGAAACCTTCAGAAAATATGCGAAAAGACTTTATATTTGAATTAAGAAATAATTTTGAGATATGGCTTACTATAATATATAAGCTTTCCATATAGTATTATACAAATTATATAAGCAAAAAATAGAAGAATTTCTAATCTCAACATTGATTACATCAAATTAAGAAAAGATATACACCTGAGTTTAAAAAAAAAAAAAATTCCTAGATGTGAGCGAAGAAATTTTTGATCAGTTGGTCCTTATAAAGAAGTTGAACTCTTATGATAATATAAGACCATTGGAACTTAAAGAAAAAAATAAAATATTTCAGGTGCTTAAGAGAAGAAATCGGAACAAAGTGGACGAAAAACATTTATTACAAAATTTCGCGAAGTTATTTTACTTTGAAAGAAAATCTAATGTTTCATCTTCTGTAAATTGTTATGAATGTGGATCCTCAGGATAGATAAAAAAATATCTTATTTGTAGTCCTTTAAATGCTCTTTTCACTAATGCTGTTATGTATTTTTTTTAAATTATATCAAATCTTACCTCCATTTTTGAAATTACATTAGATCTAACCTCAAGGGATCTAATGGTTTAACATTTGAAGACTGTGGAGCAAGGACATACGTTAATAGTGATATATTTTATCACCCACTGAATAAAATAGGATTTAGCTTTGAAGATCAAACCTTAACTATGATTCTTGTTGATGGATACAAATCCACAATCACTGCTATTCTATAAATATCAATATTGCAATTGAAGGTAGATTTATTTAAACTAATTATATTGTTTCAACCAAAGCCAAAAGGAATAGATCATTACCAGGAACTTACTTTCTTCAAAAAGCGAATGTACTTGTCCTCAAATAAAAACCAACCGATTTTCAAAATAAATCAAGAAAAATATTACCTTTTTCTATAATTGGTGGATATGCGTATAGAAGGAAGCAAAATGTCTTCTTTTCTGAGAGACGATGAAGTTGCTATATTGACTGCAAAATATAAATATGAACTATTAACAAATTACAAATGAACTTTTAAACCAGAGAGGTTAAATTCTCATTTAGTCAAATATCCATTTGAGACAAAATATCATCCTTCCGTATCTACATTTATCCATCGTATTTTCCCAGAATAACTATTTTAGAATTCTCACTATTTTAGATTTCAGAATCTAAAATAGTGAGAACTGTTGATGGTGTTTGCGATGCTAGACTATTTTAACCAGTGATATTTTCTAACATGACTTTAATTGAAGAAATTTGCAACACTCTCTAAAGAAATTAATCTTGTGTTTAAGCAAAAACAAGACCAAAAAATGTTCAACGAAGACATAAAAAGTTCAATATATTCCAGAGGATCATGTTTCAGTAACTACTTTTCCCGTTAGCAATACATAAAAAAACTACCAAATTCCTTGCAAAACATGATGGTCCTTACATTACACTAGTAGGGCCTTCTACAATTATTTATAAAGTTAATCAACCAACAAGTCCTACAAGTTCAATAGAATTTATCATACTTCAGTTTTACCTAGTAACAAATCTAGTAACATTGATCTCACTTCGAAAAAGATGAAGACTTAACATCTTTCTGTTGTTCACCGGGAATCCGGCGCAGTTAGAGGAGAACGTAATAAATGTCCTGATGAGAACAACTGATGATAACAAATGCCACCACTACATAATAATACATATGTATGAGTTGGGACAATCTTGTGTGTCTTCAAAAAATGCATATTGACAATTTTAGAATAAATTACTCTCTTCCGTGTGTGGTGAAAGCATTTTATCACAAAACACATTTCTGTTTTTTTATGTCATTATGACATCTTATTTTACTTTTATAGGAACCGCTTGTTATTGTTAAACCTTATTGATTGAATCATGCTTATTTTTATGTTTCTAATGTGTTTCTTTATTGAAATGATCAATCAAACATGGAACTTGATTTTCTCTGTAAATTGTTAGAAAAGATTATACTGATAGTTATCGAGTGGTTGTTGATTAGCATTAAATTGAAGAATTCAAATTTAAAACATAAATAAAAATCTGATAGTCATAGAAAAGCAGATTACATTAATATTTCTGTTATGCAACTTAAAGTTGTAAGAAGTTTCAGAAATCAACCATAAAATCTTGTTTTAATTTATTGATATATTTTAACCTGATTTTTGTTTTCATTAACCTAAAGGATGCCGCTGACCACAGTTTTATTAGTTATATTAAAATATTAAGCTTCGATAAATATGTTACTTATACGGTAGAAACAATGTCTGATGTTTAGATATTCAAAATTATAAATTCTATAAAATTAATTGCTTTCAAATGACTTTTATAACTTAGACACAATCACAAACCATACATTATCAATCTTGTAGCATACACTTTTTCTAAAGTGTGTGCAACAAGGCTGATTCTTACGAACTGTAATTATAAATCAACATTTAAAATACTGACATCATAAACTATATCATTTTTTACAAAACAAGTCACATTTTAAGCAAATTACAACTAAATGGAAAAAAAGCGATGAGTAGAGGAAATTAATACTCGCTTAACCTTACACCAAAAAATTATCATCATATAATAATTCCTTTATTTCATGTATTTATATTTCTACAAAAACCTTTAATACGATCGATTCTTTGTTCTGTTGACTTTGTTAATTAACATAAAAAATAATTTTAGTTCTAACTAATAAAGAAAATTATTTAGCCTAATCCTTCAAAAACTTTAAGATTTTTAGCAAAGATCTTTATGGTTTCTATTTATATTAGAATAGAAATTTTAGTACTCAATATTCCTATTTATTGAGTAGTTAATGCTGGATTTAATATAAAATACGAAATAAAATTTTTCATTTTTAAATAGCCAAACACCTAAAATACCTTCAACAATTAAAATTATGTATATTTTTTTTAATATATTAATAAACAAAAAGATAAATTATAAATATCAAAACATTTTATAAAAATATCTATGCATAGGGATTGACATAATAAGAAAACTAACTTTATAAGAAAACTATTTGGTACAGAAAATTAATTAATTACATTAACTGAATGATTGGTTACTTTCTCAGTAGCAAAACACAATATTTGATTTTGTTTTATCTATTGCTAAATCGTAAACTTTCGCAATGAATGAAATCCTTCATTATTTAGAAATATACGTAAAAACAGAAAGCAGCAAGTATTTTATTGAAAGGGTTAGAGAGAAAAGGAAGACGATCAATAAATGTAAAGTAATTAAGCGTATTAAAGATAACTGTAACTCAATAATTAAGATTAAATGGAGAATGTCGATAAAAAAACGTTATTTACCTATAGTATAGTTTAAAAAACAAAGATTTATATGCTAAAATAATAAAAATGGGAGTGATACATTATTGCAATAGGTCTCCAATCGTTTTCTGAATTTCAGAAATATAAATTCGAGTGAAAATGAGAAGAAAAAAATGGAAAAATTTCAGAAAAAGAAAAGTAAAGATAAGGAAGAAGAGGAGAATGATAGGAAATGTCACTGAAAGAATTTAGAAACATTCTTTTGATGATTTCTGGAAATCCAGAAGTTAGTGCTGAAGATACAGGAGAATGCATTATATGTCAGACATTGAATCTCAAATTGCACATGATGGTACTCTGAATGTGTCGAGGAAGAAGATGACCTTAATGTCCACGTTGAAGCAGATACGAGATCATCAGCTAGTGTACATTTGCCGGCTTTGAAACTGCTATGAAGTGAATGGAACATCAGCCCAAACGAAGCCACTTGATAATTTTCAATGTCAAGCGAATGTGGGACTGACTAAAAGCAGATGAAGACAATGGAAAAGCTTGCTCTACCTGAAAATGAAGATCATGTTCAGCAAGCAATGACATTCATTTGAAGGATTGTACCTACATACTGTTTTAATGAACAGCACTTATAAATACCTTCACATATAAAAGTATCGGTTTTTCATTTAATTGATTAAAAGTTATTTTTTTCTACAATAATGTGTAAATTTTCTCCCATTATTCAATATAAAATAGTTAATTAAAATGAAACCTTTTTTGAAAACATCCTCTCCGAAATGTTAGTTATGCGAATGATATCTAGTCCCTGTTAATACGGATGATTGAAATTCTACTTAGACTGGAAATTATTGATCATAATAAAATCAAAATTAATTAAAGTATTAATTCAAGTCGATGATGAAAGTAAGTATATATTAAAAACAAGTGTTACAGAAACAAAATCCAATGATTATTTCTTTGTAACCTATAATTCAACAATTGTATTTAAACTTACTTTCCAACATAGTATGTTTGGAAATTATGAAAATCAATCTATATCTCCAACAATTTATCAAAATAATTAAACTTTATTATATTTTTCTGAAGTTTGATATATTAAGCCATAAAAGAGATACTTTTCCCCCTAGGATTGTTTATAAATAGTTTTATAATACTTTAAACTTAAAGTCTTATTTTATGCCAATAATTGTTTGAAAATTTTCAGGTCTAGTTATCTAAGTAGAAAATAAAAGAAAGAGGATTCTTTACTTTAATGCAGAGATATTTTAATAAATTTTCCATTATTTATATTATCTTTATAAGAGAATAAAAATATATCTTAATATATTTTACTTTCATACTTAATATAATGATTTTTTTTTATTTTGCTGTAATTATTTCATGACTTCTATTCCGTATTTGTTATGTATACTTTTAGCAATAGAGCACCCTCCTTGGTGCATTCTGTAATCACCCCAATTTTGTTAACCTTTTTTTTCTTGTAAGTCTCAATTTTGGACTCTGACAATAAATCGCAATGCGAAAAACAAGATTCAAAATATTCTTTATTTTCAATTCTTTTATATTTAATTACGCAACCTTCGCACATTTTGATCCTTAGCGAACCGGTGGTGACCCAAATTCTATGGAATAAATAATTTTGTGTTTTATGATTTAATTTAGAGTAATAAATTCAGATCGGTAAGATGACAGACATTACACCTCCAAATAGAAAGTGCTGCGGTACCAAAAGCCAGCCGAGGAAATTACATAACTCCTCACAGAAGGGCACAATGATATGGACATTCCTAAACTCCAGACATAATTGGACATTTTACTTACTAAACAACAAAAAATTGAAATGCTTAAGGATATACACTACAAAATCACTTAGGAAAAAAAATTTAAAAGGTTGAGGCATCACTTATCGAAGTAAATGATGATATTCAAAAATTAGAGGAAAGCCTCGAAACCTCTATTAACAAATTCAAATTCATAAATATTGACTTTATTCAAAAGTATTGAATCTATTATTAGTGATCAAATAAAGAAAAACTTTAATTAATCTTCCGAAAATCCCACTTCCATTTTTCAGAGGAAAATTGGAGGATTGTAACTTGTTCAAAAAGTAATTAATTGCCTAAATAGTAAAAATTCTGAAATTTCTGAAAATGAAAAATTACATTATTTACGCGGATCGCTTAAGGGAGAAGCTAAAATCATAGAGATTGTTGACGCGATAAGTTTTCTTCTCTCTTAAAAACTTTAGAACAACGCTATGAAAATAAAAGAATAATTTTTAACTGTCATATCAAAACCATTTTAAATCTCTATCGCTTAATACACGAATCAAGTAAAGATCCGCCCAACATACTGGATACCAAGTTTTGCTAGAGATGAATTATCTAATGCTTTGTAGTTAAATATTGTACATGATAAAATAAATCGAGACATTCACAAACAATTTGAATTAACATGTAATGACAACGATGTACCTGAATTCGATGTTTTTCTCGAATTTTTAGAAAGGAGGTGCCAAATTTTAAATTTCATTCAAACAAACATTTCATCTAACATTTCACTGGCAAATTTCCAAAATTGTGTATTGCTTGTAAAACAAAAGCACAAGTGCTCTATCATTGTAATGTATTTAAAGAAATGAAATTATCCTAAAAATTAGATTTAATTATAAAAAAAACCGGCTTAGTAAAAATTACAAAATGGATTTCATTCATTATCAAGAAGAAGTAACTCCAAAAGTTCTTGTTTCATTTGTAAAAAGAAATTAGATCATCTCACACTCCTTCATACATATTCCGAACCACAATACTCTCGACGTCTAATCAATATCAAGAGCGAAATCAACACATTAACAATTCAGAATTAATTGACATGCAAGTGCCATAAAATCCTCGAGTTTAGTTTTTCTGCAACTGAAAAATGAAGAGCGTATTTATAAACACTACAATAATACATGTCAGACATGCTTGGAGAAGGAATCAAACTGTTAAGAGATGTCCTTATTTCTGCCAACGAATCATGTTTCCCTTCCCCCACTGCCGCAGATTTATTAGGTCTGATAAAAGAAAAAAAATAAATATCCATAGTGCTGGTTTGAATGATACATCTGTAGTTATAAAGTTTCAACATTTTATCGAATGCAAGTGAGGATTCTCTATGGGAAGTTTCGAGCTTAAAAATTCCAAGTTAACTTAATTTAGTTGGTCCATCATTTTATATTCCTCGAAAAATAGACATAGTTTTAGGTGCTAAATTGTTCTTTTCATTATTCAATGAAGACAAAATAAAGATACCAGACAACTTATTCTTGCAATGAAAATGTTTTGATTATCTTGTTTCAGGTGTTATTTCAGACTGTCCCACTTTTAATGCTCCAAAACAATACTTTTTAACTTAAGCATTCTTAATAAAACTCTAAAACGTTTTTTTGACAAATTGAAAGCAGAAACAAATGAATTATCCAACAATGATTTAAAATATTACAACAAACATTTCGCAAAAACTCACTATAGAAAACCGAATGGTAGACACGTTGTGGAAATGCCATGCAAACCCAATTCTTCTGAATATATGTTAGGACATTCTAAGGCAATCACATCAAGAAGATTAGACCAGTTATGGATGCGTTTAGAACGTGACCCCATTATGCAAACATTTAATTCAGAATTTCTCAGTGAGTGTGAATTATTACAACAAATGGAAAGAGTTGATAAAAGACTTAAACATCGAAGATGGGTACTATATAACGCATCATGAAGTGTTGTGCCCATCAAGTAAAAGTGCTAAACTTCACGTAGTTTTCAATGCGAATGCTAAAACGTCATATAAAAGTTCTTTTGAACAAGGGAGAAGTGCTTCAAGAAGATCCCTTCTCAATTCTAATAAAATTTAGAATACATGCGTTTTGCATTTACTGCAGATATAAAGCAAATGTTCCTGGTGATTGAGGTTAATCCTTCGCAAACTAAACTTAATAAAGTTGTATGGAAGAATGGTGAAACCGCACCTACTAAAGGTTTTAAGTTTATAAGTGCTACATATGGAACTGCGTCTGCTCCATGCTTAGCAACAAAGGCTCTCCAACAACTTACTTTACAGGAACAAACAATCCTTAACAGCATATTTAATGAAAAAGGGTAAGTTAATGATGAAAGTAAAAATAAAGTAAGCTAATTATTTGGTAATTAAGGAAAGCAATAACGTTTAAAGAATAAATAAATTGCTTTTAGCTTCAAAGCAGAACTTCATGATTATTATATGGACGATCGCCTCTCTGGTGCTTCAAAACTTCGCGAGTTTGAAAAACTGAAATCATAATAAACACAGATAATCCAACGAAGAAACATACTTTCCACAAGTAGTGATTCTACAGGGCTTCATCAAGTGAACTTGAGGAATTCACCCTTGAACGAAATTCTGAGAAAATAAAGGTTTGGAATATTTTGGAAGAGCTTAAGTGATTCTCTTATGTTTTAGTTGAGCACCAGCACAGATTGCAATTACATCATAGGGAATGCGCTTTAACAGATTACAATTATGATTTTCTTGGATTCCTTGGGTGAATTATTGCCAAAGAAAAAATATTCATGCAGCCTTTATGGTAACTCAAACTGGACTGAAACAAAATTCTACCACCAGATGTGTTCAAACAATGGAAAAAGTTCAGAAAATCTCTGCCAGACATAAAATCATTTAATGTTCTAAGATGTTTTTGCAAGTTACCAGAAAAATTGTAATGTAACACTGATTTTCAGACCCATTTTTAAAAGCATCTGGTGTTGTAATTTACATAAAAACTGCAGCCAGTTCCGATGAAATAGCGAGTCAAATTTCGTGAAGTAAATTCCAGGTGTCCCCAACTAAATACATAACGGTTCCAAGACTTGAACTTTGATCCTTTCTGCTTCTTTCAAACCTCACACAGAAAAGCATTGCAACATTAAGTCTACAAATAGACTCTGTCACACTATATTCAGGCTCAACTATAGTCCTCGCAATTATAAACTCTCCTTCAAGCTTACTTAAGACATTCGTTAGCAACCGAGTGTTTCAACCATTAGCAACTCTCAAAAGACTTTCAATACCAGCACATTCCATCAGAGCATAATCCTGAGGACTTACTTTCCAGAGGACTCAATGTTAAAACCTTTGTAGTCAGTAAATTGTTGCATTAAAATGCCAAACACTTCAAAAGTAAACCTATCTGTCTTTCAGACTGTACACATTTCTAGTGTCTCAACTGACTAACATTTTATGGACAAACTCAAGCCTATTTCCAAAATAATTTTAAACTTAATAAATGACTTTATATTTTTAAATGATTTACAATATATCACTAATAATTTTAATAAATTACTCAGAATTCTAGCATTTATTTTAAGGTTCTTTCGAAATAGTAAATTCTTGAAAAGAAACTGAGATTACTCGAACAAGAGAAATACAAAAATGCAGAAAATGTGCTTTTGAAAATGATTCAGGCTAGATAATTTCCTTAGGAGATATATGCCTTAGAAAAAAGATGGCCAGCCTCATCAAGTAAGTTGAAATTGCTTAATCTATTCATAGATCCCTTAAAATGATTCATTAGAGTAGGTGGCAGAAATGTGCATTCTAATTCGAAATTTAATCAAAAAAATTCTATCAGCCGGAAATAAATTATTCACAAACTTATATTTCATATAAGTTTGTGAATAATTTATTTCCGGCTGATAAACTTATATGAGATTTTCATAAGGTCTTCTAGCCTTTCTAAATACTGTTCGTTTAAAATATTAGCTCATTGGTGACAGAAGCGCAGCACGCAAAGAAGCTCACGAATACGAATGTGTAGAATACTTCAGAAATAAGTCAGTTGACTTAAATCAGATCATGGGGTACCTTCTTGCCGAAAGACTTACACCTCTAGTTCAAATGTAAGTATAAATTTAAGTGGGTCCTCTGAAATAAAATATGAGGGATAGAGAAAGGGTACTCTACAAATATTACATGTAACTTTATCATATGTATTGCAACCAAGGCTGTTGTTTCCGACTTAACATCTGAAGCTCTAATCACTACAATGAAAATGTATTTGGTACGTCGTTGGAAAAGCTCCATATTTCAGCGATAATAAAACTAATTTCACAGGTGCTTCATCAGAGGTTAAACGTTTTTACAAACTAATGTATGGAGAAGGCATTTAGAATATACTTCTCTCCGAAGGTATCAATTGGAAGTTTTTGTACCCAAGGGCTCCTAACTAATGTGATCTTTGGGATATGGGTGCTAAATTTTTTAAATAGCATTGTAAGAGGATGGTAGGCTCCACAAGACTAACGCTCGAAGTGTTTCTAACAGTAATCACTCAAATTGAGGGGATTCCTAGTTCACAACCTATCTGTCCTCTACCCACTGATATTGATAAATTTTCAGTTTTAACTGTAGGCCACTTCCTGATAGGAAAACCTATTAATTCTATCACAGAACATTACTTCTCATCGACCAAGGAGATAATCTTCTTACTAGATGGCAAAAGACTAAAAATTTAGTACAAACTATTTGGAAACGCTAACAAAACACTAGTTTGAACCATTTACAGCAGCGCTTAAAATGGTGGCTTAAAAAGTCAAAATTTAAGTCCTGGTATGTTAGTTTAAGTAATTTAGCTTCCAACTTACCAGTGGTCTTCAAGTGGAATAATTAAAGTACATAGAGGGTCACATGGTATTGTCAGAGTAGCAAATATATGCACGACAAAGTCAAATATTGAAAGGCCTCTCTTATTTAATTTGACTAAAAGTTATGTACAACAGGCAAAATATAGTCAATTAATTTGACTAAAAGTTATGTACAATAGGCAAAATATATGTTTTGCCTATTGTACATAACCTTTAGTGAAAAGATTTATTTGCTTAATCATTATGCTACTTGTATTCATTATTCTTATTATAATTATTGTGCTATATATATATATATATATATATATATATATATATATATACTGGCGTGCAAAAATTAAAGACGAAATGACGAAATAGAAAAATTAGAATAACAGTGGAACAAACAGGTAGATCGGACTGGAAGACCAATCAGAAGATCTTCTACGGTCAGGTAAGCAAGGGCATACTCAAATTGCGCAACATGACGTAAAGGAAGAATGTCAGAGAGGTATAAAACAAGCTTGAGGTGCACGCTCAGCGTTTCCATGAAAGCTATTGCACGGCGTATATCAGTTTAAACGACGTAGAGCTGTTTAATCAGTGTAAAATAATGAACAGGCAATCTCATAGACAACATTTATATGACCTTATGCGAGGTGGAATCGTTGGGAAGATTGAGGAAGGTCGAAGTGTGTAAAGTGTGTTTGTGGAGTTTGGAATCTCTCTCAGCATCGTTTCACGAATCTGGAGTGCATTTCAAACAACAGGAACAGCTGTCTAAAGGTTCAGCAGTGGTCGTCTACGAGCAACCGCGGCTGTCAATGACCGGTATATGGTCCTACATGCAAGAAGGAACAGGTGGCAGACGACTGGAAAATCGCGAGGCACCTCCAATAGACAATTGGACGAACGATATGACGGTTTACAGTCGCCAGGAGGCTGCACAATGGTGACCTATTCACACGACGTTGTGTACCATTAACGTCAGTCCACCGGAGAAGGCGCTTTGTGGGATGCCGGGAACAGCAGAACCAGACGGATTAGCAATAGGGTCGAGTACTCTTTACGATCGAGAGCAGATTTAATTTGACTACTGATTCTGGACGCATACACATCTGGAGAGAGCACGGAACACGCAATAACACCTCGAACATCGTCGAAGGGGACCAGTTGCAAGGTCACGATGTTCTCGTTTGAGGAGGCATCATGCTTGGTACCGTATTGACCTTCATGTCGTCCAAGGAGGTTACGTCACCGGGTCCCGTTATTGTAATGATATCCTCCTTCCTGATGTGCGTCTTTTTAGAAGTGCTATGAGTCCACATTCCTCTTCTTCCCCTTCATGGACGACAATGATCCACCACATCGCGCAGAGATTGTCAAAGAGTTATTGGAAAGTGAGAATATTGAACGAACGCATGGATTAGACGGGAAGATCCCCTGATATAAATCCAATCAAACACGTGTGAAACGTTCTAGGGAGATGCTTGGCGGAACATTACCAACCGCCAGTAACGATTCCGGAGCTGCGATTGGTGCTACAAGAAGAATGGGCAGCAGTACCTCAACAACTTATTGGAAACCTCATACTCAGTATGGACAAACGATGTCAATCCTACACAGCAGTCAGGGGAGATCATAATCCCTACTAAAAGCTGGATGTTTCTTGCTAGAGAGCTGTCACATGGATATTTCGGCCGTCTCAGTCATTCTGCTCCATGCTCATTTTTTAATAAAGTTCCTTTTTAACATTTGTAATTTTTTGCACATCCTTTTTTTACATTTTCTATATTTTTATATCTGGAGGATGCTCTGGAAGATTTTTATCGATTTGGAACACTGCTGAGCGACGCTGCTCTAGAAAAACCGTTTCGTCCTTAACTTTTGCACTCCAGTGTGTGTGTATGTATATATATATATGTATATTTTAGCGTCTGGTGGTGAGATGTTCCGACTTTGTTATGTACTGTACATCCTTGGCTACGAAGTACCTTCCTCAGCGCATTTTGTAATCACATTATTTTAGCAACCTTTTTCCTTGTAAGTCTCAATGTTGAACTCTTACGCAAAACAACGCAGCGAAAACACGTAGCAAAACAAACGACTTAATTTTTTCAATTCTTTTGCACTTACTAATGCAACCTCTCTGCATAAGTTCTTTGTAGAGTATTGTAAGTGGTTTAAGCAATTCGTTGAAGTTGTATATGGATTAGCTTTATTTTAAAATATGTGGGAAGTTGGTAATCACTTGTAACATTGAATAAAGACTAATTTAACAAATACAAAAATGCCACCAAAGCACTAAAGTTCTTACAAGAATTTCGAAAGCATTTGCTTTCACTTTTAATCTTTTTAAATATAAGTTAACTTTGAATTTACTCCTTGGTTTCTCAATTATTTAAGCTTTTTTAATTTATAAGTCATAATTTTTAAAATTATTTTTTGGAGCAATATTTTTACCTCAATATTTGAATAAGTTCTGATTAGGTGGTATTGATAGTATTTTTAAACTTGGTATACTGCTTACTTTAATTTTTGATATAATTATTTTTTACTGCTTTATTTAATACTTATACTTTTCGAAGGAAATCTTTAGATGTATGCCCTTCGTACACATTTAAGATAAGAGTCACAGTTGACCATTTCCCTCCTGCTGAGGAGGTGGATACTATGTACTTTACTATTCTTTGTATTGCGTTTTCATTTTTGTCAGTGACTTTTCAAAGTTTATCTTATTCATTTAATTGTTTAGGTTGTACCTTATTTATACTGACCTATTTCTCTTTATCTGCTTTTGTGCAGGTTAGATTGTCATTAATATATAGTAGTTAGTTATTGTATTTATTTTCTGCTTTATAATATATATATATATATTATTTTTTAACTATGGACAATGTCATTATTCATTTTAAATGTGGTTAACGGAATTATCAAACCGATTTAAATATGAACATAACAAACTTGAATGATAAAAAAGCTATATTATACATTTCAATTATTTAGTAAAAATACTTTATGCTACTTAATGAAAAATCAATCAAACAATATAAATATTTCCATAAACATTTCTGGTAGTATCTTTCTATATATTCATGTTATTTAATTTCTAAATCTGATTAAGTCACATTGTAAAATCACTTAAATAATTTTAAAAGTAAAGTCGTTAGATTAAAATTAAAATTAATATGAAAAGGTAAGAGATAGTATTGGACTAAGTAACATTTTAGATTTCAAATCCATCACATTAGTTCACTTTTGTTGTATTAAAGGAAAGAAAATTTGAGGTCACGTATTATTTTCTAAAAATAAGTTTCAGTCTGAAAGGCAAGCAAGTGAAAAAAATTATTTTCATGATATTTGATTATACAAATTTTATATTTAAAAGCATCTTAAAGAGAAATAAATGTTAATATATTTTTCCATTGTTTTCTTAGAACAAGAAAATATTGGATAATAATTCAAGAAATTTTGAGCTGAAATGTTTGGTAGTTAGGTTAACAATTCATTGCATATTATAATTATTTCTGTTCTGTTTTGTTTTGTGCATAATATTTTTTAATCTTAATGTTATAAAGTTCCCTAAATGCAAGAATTAATTAATTTCAAATATTGGCATGGGGAAAATACGAGACATTTACTTTTCCTAGAGGAAATTAACTCGCCATTACATTCATTTTTCATTTGTTGCGATGTTCTATTTGCTAATTATATACCTACAGAGGGTATTTTATTATTAAAAGAAAATTATTCAGAATTGTATTTAATTTTTACATTACTCAATAATCTCAATGACGAAATAATAATTAGAAGATATTTTTTACCAATGTGAATAAATATATTTAATATGAATTGTATTTAAACTGGATGTAACTAGCTAAAACTAGTTCAAAATTTACTCGTATATAACTACTGTTTTAACCTCTAGATGTTTCACTATTACTACAGAGACAGATAACACCTTGCTAAAAATAAAGTGAACTTAATTTATAAGTAATTATTCTTATTATTTTGTTCTTAATTAATTATATAAAAACTATAGTCTTAATTTTTAATTCTGAGGAACATAGAATATTTTTGTCGAACTCTTGTAAACCTTCTCTCTTTCTCTTTTATATTTAAAGTAACAAATAAATGATAGTTGACAGTGAATTCAGAAACTATCTGCCTACACTAATTAATCGTCTTAACTTCATTTGAAACGTCGGTAATTAGTGGAAGTTAACCCCTCAGCCCCGAGTCACTCTGCATTTTGCTAACTTCATTTGTTTTGCACCTCTTTCATCTTACTGTGCGATAAATTGGCGTCGGGAAGATTCTGTTTATACCTCATCTCTTAGAAAGTTGAGCTGAGTTGAAGAGTTTTGCTCCTTCGGGCTAAAAGTTGAGATAGTTGAAGACTTTTACCTAGAAGTTACTTGGGAAATATTAATTGATGTTGTTTAGTTTTTAATTATCTAAGACTTAGAATTAATGTTATCAGGAGACTTTTCTGGAGAATTGTAACGGATTCTTAATTTTCAGACAAATCCAGGAAATTATCAGGAAAAATATTTTCTTTAATAAATCAATTTCGTCACATTACAAATTCAAACAGATTTCCTAATTACTTATCGGTAATTTTAATTTAGTCTTAATGTAAACAAAGTTTTTTATTGGAAATTAGGTCACATCTTTTTATTTTTAGTGAATTGAATCAAAATAATTATAATTTGCTTTACCCCTGTGCTTTATCATATATATATATGTGTGTGTGTGTGTGTGTGTGTGTGTGTGTGTGTGTGTGTGTGTGTGTGTGTGTGTGTGTGTGTGTGTGTGTGTGTGTGTGTGTGTGTGTGTGTATATACTTTTCAGGACTATAAAACAATCAGGTTGCACTTCATTCATATTACATAACAATCAGGTCATAAATTTTATGAGCATATCTAACAAGTAAAGTAAGTTTCTATTCTGTAGAAGATGGATTTTTCTACGATGATTACTTACTGATTAATGCTGTGGAACTCAGCCAATCAAGGTTTTATCAATCTCCTCATGGAGCCAATCATTATGAACATAAAAAATCTTCTATCTATTTTGATCTACTTTAGTTCTTCGACTAATTGACTTCTACTTTTACCTGGTCTGTTAACTTTCCTGATTACAATTGATACGTTAGGTCCATTTTAGAGTGTTCAATTAGAAGTTCGTGCTGTCCCTTGAAACGTCTGATGAAAATTTCAAAACATCTCTGTCGGAAGGATAATAAAATAGTCATCTAACCTCCATTCAGTGCATATGTGAATCAATTCTTAAGAGATTTCAAGCTGTATTACATACTAAAAGTGGTTCTACACATACTAAAAATGATTCTTTATTAGTTTTAAGTGTTTCATTTTTTTATAATCCCTTTTATGAAAGAAACACCAAAGCTTCTTTTGTTATTGAAACTTCCTGGTTCACAACTGTTAAAATGCCAATGGTATGCATGTACCTTCAACGATTAAAGTCACTCATTCTCTCATGACATGTTTAAAACTTTTGTGGAATACTTTTTTGCTGCATGTATGTATACATATAATGATTTATGTATGTATATATAAAATGATGCGTAGAAATAAATATATGTATCTATATATAAATCAGCTTTCTGTGAAAGCATATTTAATTCACATATTTAATAAGAAAGAAAGTATGAATCAAGATATATTAATATATTTTATTTATTATTATTTTTTATTAAATGATATTTTACTAGAAAACAAAACTAAATCCAGATTGTCTTATACAATTCAAAATGTGTGCGCTGTCTAACGCATAATATTTTTTGTGATTTGTATCTTGATTTAACGTTCTTGGATTAAACGCAATATATTTTCTTTCGCTTGGTGGATTGATTTGAATTTTATATAACTTCATAAATAATATCAGATTAGTAACTACTTGTTTCATTCGTGACAGATTTACTTACCTTTTTTTGTTGTGATGAATTACCTTATTCCCGTTCAGCAATTCAGCAATGCTGTATTTCGATCCGGAGAAGATTTACTATTTGGCCTCTTTCAGAGAAGTGGATCTAATTTCACGATTTTATTCATTTCTCGAACTTCTAGACTGAAAAAAGTAGTTGAAATTGAAAAAGAAAATTTTACTAAAGTGTTGCTAGAAGGAAAATATAATAAAGCAAATTACTTACTGCCACAAGTACATTTATATTCTTTGAAATCTTACGGTTAACAATTCACCTCATTGGAAGTTACTGTGAAAGAAGTTACTGAGAATAAAATTCAAGATATAAAAATACTTTTTATTAACATTTATTAAACTTGTTGTGCACAAAATTATATACAAACTAACAAAAATATTTTTTGGTGAATATATTTTCATCAAACGTGGATTTACGCAGCGCATGTGCATTTACATTTTCTAAAGGTTACTTTTTAGTATTTTATATTACCAGAATTACAATTTTTGAATCCGAATACGTTAATCAGTAATATAATTAATTTACATCGAGTTGCTTTTCCTTTCCATAAAAATTTATTAAAATTCTGAAAAAGTTCAAGTTCTCCTGGAATTTCGGTGATTGGTGACTGCTTTACACCAAGATATATAAAAGTCTTACTAACAGTTTCATATTTGGTGGAAAATGATGAATATGAAATGAAATAAATAATATAAAGGATAAAAATAAGTCCTTCATATAATATAGTTTTCAATTATCTTTACTAGATGTGATAATCTTAATATTTTGGTAATCTAACAAAAGAAAACTATTTCCAAGTGGTATATTAATTTGCTTTATAAGGAAAGGAGACATAAGTAAATAAATAAAAATTTTGAAAAAGGAATAAAAAATGCATTTAGAAACTACTGCACTGTTTATGATCATTTTGAAAATAATGAATATTAAATGTAAAAGTGACAAGAACATGAAAAACTTTAATAAAAAATACGGGGCATTTATAGAATCCATTGAGGACAGTACTTCATATTAAAAATCCTATTTCAATCAAATTTCTAACGAACATAGAAATAATTTATATTCGTTTTACTTAAAAAATTATAAAACTGCGCAAATATAACTATTATTAAAGATTGTGCTCAACGAGGTATAATTGTTGGTCTATAGGAATTAAGAGTTATTAACTACATTTCCTGGACTCCCTAATAGCAGAATGTGGGTGTTTTAATAACAAGTAGAAAACAGATTGAAGTTATTGTAATGCAATTAATCTACAACCGTAATTGTCTTCTTCACATGCTTTACTTCAGAACAATCAAGCATTTATATAATATTTCAACAGGATTAGGTTTGATACCACGTAACTATTGTATATAAAAAGTGCTTTTAAAATCCAGATGCTAACATAATGAAAAATTCATTGATGCCATTAAATGTATGCTTAATTCAAAAATAAAGCGGCAATAAAACGCAATCAACAAAAGCAATTATTAAATCTTGATTTCATATTATACATCATATTAATATATAAAACTTGATTACGTATTTCACATATAAGGAAAATTATAAACAGCTAACTTAATTTATAATACTACTCGTTGCGTTGAAAACCCTAAATTGAAAAATATCATAAGTTTAATTATTCAAAAGATATTATCAAACTAGATTTTAGCGAGTTAATATTTTAAAATTACCTATTTACCTAATTTTTTCTTCTCTCTTTCTCAAGCATGTCATGACAAAATTCACCCCAAAATTATTATATTAATTATCTTTATATTAAATTATCTTTTAAAATAAGTTTTATGGGATTATAGATTTTGTAAAGATTTTCATAGTTTAGGTCCCTATTGTTATGCTTGCTTAAATTGTGAAAATATTAAGTTATGTTTATATTTTTGATAACTATAGAGTTAATTTTGTCTTCTTACAATAAATTTTAATTTATTTTTTTTTCAGAAATCACAAAAATAAAAAAAAAGATTTGAGGACACAACTATGCAATATAACATTTTCTCTATATATCACATATTTTAATATCGAAATATGCTGATGACAAGCATTATATTACAGGCATGAAGCAATTTTATGATTTTAATTTCATCATTTATATGACTTGGCATGAATATCATTAAAGATAAATATAGTCAAAAATTAGTAAACTTAATTCAAAAATTGTGTTTGGAATTTTATATTAAATGAAGCGTAACAAACGTAAAATTTTATTATTATAGTCAAGAAGTAAAATTATATACTATAAGTATACACTGAGTAGAATTATATATCTTATATATATATATTATATATATATATATATATATATATATATATATATATATATATATATATATATATATATATATATATATATATATATATATATATATATATATATATATATATATATATATATATATATATATATATAGATAGATATATTTCAACTGCAGTATGAAATGTAATACCAATAGTAAGTCATAAATAACTATGCTTAAGAAATTAAATACAGTTACATATATATATAATCAAAGATTTTCTGAGAAAGGGTAATTATTACTAACCAAGTAGAAACGTATTACTAAATCTTAATTTGCCCAATAACCTGCTTTACATTCTAAAATTCATACCATATTGGTATAATTCGATCTCGATCCATTCACAATCTCAACGAAGACATCCGATTAGGCCCTCCTTTCTGTCACAAACTCCGCCTTTAGAGCTTGCGTCATCCATGACCATTTCAATAACTTTACAGTTCAAGGTTTCCAAGGATTCAGTTTAATTAGATTTCTAAATAGGGTTTGATTGAAGTCCTCTCCGCTTCCCCACTGCGACCACCCCTCCTTGTCAGTCCCAATCAAGAGTTGAGTTGATTGCCTCGAGGTATAACGATTTGTATATGTGCATCGAAAACATCCATATGGCCCGTCCTTCCATGTCTGATACACGTGCTTAATATCTTCCATTGGAGCTCTAGAGAGAGGATAATCGGTTGGTAAATGGAATATCCGCCACGCGACAGTACGCATCTTTCCGTGTGTCAAAGACACCCGGTTATCTGATTGGATGAAGTGGAGAGTGGACAGCGAGAGATTGAATGCTAAAGTAAGGATATTTCCTTTCTATACAGTCTTCATCTCTGCTACATCATCTTCAAAGAACGTATACATCATTAACTTCGGAAGTAGATATAGGATATATCTTTATTATTTAAAAGTCTTTAATATATATATACCATGCTATTCAATAAATATTTTTTGAATTTATTTTCAATAAATCAAAATTAAAATATATATTTATTTTATAATTTCTGATAATATTGTTATTTAATTATTTTCAGCTATTAAGTTAGAAAATAAGTTTATTCTTAAAATTTAATTTAATAGCTAGGGAGAAATTCAATCTCTTTCAAGGATAGAGTGAACTATTTTTATATTCTTTAAAATATACCTCTGTGTTTGATCTAAATGATTATCTCATTATGGTATTAGTCATAATACTTAAATAAGAATTTATAACAACAGTATATTTAAACTTTATCGAATAAATTAATTTTATGCATTTAAGTAACATATGGATTTCATTTACCTACGACATGGATTTCATTTACCTTTTATCAGCAAACGGTGTAATTTTCTGAAATTGATTTTTCAAAAAGATATTTTGTCATTTTTGAAATTAATTCGGAAACGTATTCCAACAGGTGCTTATTCATTACAAATATTCGAAGCAGCGAATTTCATACCAAGATATAATATGGTAGATAAAAGAGTTCGATAACTTTAAATATGTAGCACTTAGATGTTGTATAGATCAAATTCTTTCTAAACTGCAGCAAAAACATTTTGCAAAATGATTTTATTTATTTCTTATATATTTTATGGAAGGTATTTCATACATATTAAGCCATGATCATGTATTGAAAGTAAAAACCATGGCAAATGAATATCATGGAGAATGCATTTGCAGAGAGAAGGTTTTCAATGACAATTTCTTTTGTTTAAGAGATTTACTTTTTTGAACCTCTATGAAACACAAACGTCATTGAGTAATTTAATTTTTAAATTTAAAATATAATAAAACATTATTATAAAAATAGATTTCACAACAAACTATGTAGAAAAGCTCTTTATAAAAGCTACCAAATCTTTCTTCTGTTAATTCGATACTTGATATATTTTATTAAGCGCAAAAAATATTTTGATTTCTCTTTTAATACCGTTAAACTGTTAATAAAAATAAAAGCGAATAGATTATTACTCTATGAACCTAAATATCAAGCTAAAACTACTGCAAGATGGTTGTTTCAAGGTTACTCATTCCAATATCATACCCTCTAGTGTCATTTTTATCGATGTGCTTGTTTTGTGAGGAGGTGGCCGAATAAGGTAGATCCGTATAACGAAGATTTTTTTTAAAAAATTTATAATAAATTTCAAGAAAGTATTTTCTGTTTATCTTCATTAGTTACTTATATTTGTTATTGACAGCCACAGCTTTTTTGCAGTACTACAAAATACTTCTTGAAAGTTCACATACATGTACTAGTGTTGTACTATGTTAAAAATTTAAAAATGTATAAATGTGACATACATTTAACTATCTTTTTTGGCATTGTGTCAAAATTATCGATTAATCGTCACTGAACATTATAGTTAAGTTAAAATCCTTTTAAAGAATTGCATAAACTTTAAGCTGAACATAAGTAAGCATCTGAAATAGTAATAAATAAATATATTTATAATTGAAGTATTATTTATATATCCTTTCATAATATTTTTATTAAAGTGTTTTGCATAACTAAATCTTGTGTTTTTTTCATTATAAATTTTACATTGCACTTTTCTCAAGTTGATAATATAAACAAAAAGTATTCTCTTAATAGTTAATAAAAAATTATCACTCGTGCCATTTCGCGTTTATTTTTAACAATACTCTTTTTGTTCTAAGCGTAAGAAGCACTTTATAAAAATTTATTGGCGATTTTAGAGATTCGAAAAGGCCCGTATCTTATTCGAAACCCTCTTTGGACTTGTGATAGATGGACCCTGTCCAACTACGGGGCTGACCCAAGAAGAAGATATTTGTAATCGAAATCGCATTCTTGCTCCCTCTCCGTCCTTGAAGTGCCATGTCAAGGGGTGACAATTTATTTCCTTCAAATGGGTATCTTGTTGGGAGATAAAATTAATGGTATTCCACTTATCAGATTTAAGTTAATAGTCTTTCGAATTTATATGGGAAAATTCGGGAGTTTTTATTGTCATTTATAATTTATTGTTATTCAGACTAAAACTGAGCATTTATTTTTGTGAATTTATTGTGCTTAGTATAAATTTGACCAATATATCTATTTGTTTTGCTTCCAGTGCACAATATTTATCTCCAGTAAAGCTCTACTCTCTGCTTTCTCAAACTTGGAAAAGAAAAACAAAAAATTTCCTTGCCATTTTAAAACTTTGGATCTTTTACTTTATAATAGTTTGTCCTTTTTCATTTAAAATAAAGTTCGCCGGAATATCTTCAAAAATTATTTTATAATGATTGAAAAATTAATTTTCAAAGCTATGCTTTGCAATCAATATACTTTTAAGATGGTTAAAATAGTGTATCTTATGGTTTATATTAAAATAAATATATTTTTTTAAACTGGTAATAATATTTTTATATTATTCGGTAATTAAGCAGAAAATTTCTTAATTGTAGGAGGAACAATGAAAAATACAATTAAGTTATGTGTTTTAGAATGTTGTAAACTATTCTATAAGAAATGTTTCCCATATAGTTGAATTAAATATAAAAACTAAACTCAAAAGAAAATATCTTTCTCAAACAAAATCTTAAGAATAAATATTGCTTGAAGAGAAGGAAATTGTTCTCATGTAAGCGATTTTTGTATTTTAACTTATATAAATTTTCTATTAAGAATTTAATTCCTAGTAGCTTTTTAATTTCTACTAGAAATTTTAGATTTTTTTAAAAGTAATTTAAAACTATGAATACTTTCTCCTTCTCCATACAAAGAAATATAGTAGGACACAAACTATTAGAACTCAAAATATTCAAATATATTTCTAGATTTCAAAAATAAATAAATAGAACAAGAGAAGTGAAAAAAGGAAAAGCTTGAGAAAAAGAATGGTAAGAAAAGGGTGAAGATGAGCTTGAAAGAGAGAGAAAGACATGTCACTTGAGAAATTCAAAAACATTCTTTTGAAAATTTCTTGAATGTTCAGAAGTTAGTACTGAAGATATAAGAGAATGGATTACAAGTCAGGCCCCAGATTTCAAACTGAAAACCAAAGTAAACTTATTGAAAGTGTTGATTAAGAAGATGATCTTTATTCAAAGTTGAAGCTGACTCGAAACCATCAACTAGTGAAGCATTTATCGGTTTTGAAGCTGCTTGGAGCTGGATAGAGCATCGGCTTGAGTGTAACCCCATTCAAATTTTCATTACTAAGCGACTGTGTGACTTGGCTGCCCAAAAACTGATAAAACCAATGAAACAGCTTACTTTGACCAAGGTGTTAACAACTCTCGTTTACATCCCTATACATATACAGTGTATTAATGTATATTACCTGGTTTTGAAGCTGCTTGGAACTGGATAGAGCATCAGCTCAAGTTTGATCTAGTGAAGCATTGCTGGTTTTAAAGCTGCTTGGAACTGGATAGAGCATCAGCTCGAGTGTGATCGAGTGAAGCAATGCTGGTTTTGAAGCTGCTTGGAACTGGATAGAACATCAGTTCGAGTGTGATCTAGTGAAGCAATGCTGGTTTTGAAGCTGCTTGGAACTAGATAAAGCATCAGCTCGAGTTTGACCACATTCAAATTTTTATTACTAAGTGACTGTGTGACTTGGCTGCTCAAAAACTGATAAAACCAATGAAACAGCTTACTTTGATCAAAGTGTTAACAACTCTCATTTACAGCGCTATACATATATAGTGTATTAATGTATAGTACTTGTGTAAGTACTTTCACATGTAAAAGTAATGAATTTTCATTTGATTAATTAAAAGTGGTTTTCTTTAAAATATATAGTTTTCTCCCATTTTTAGAGCATAAGATAATAAATTAAAATAATTTTTTTTTTTTTTTTTTTTTTTTTTTGGAAAAGATCAAATTATCTGAATGGAGTCTGGTTCCAATTGATTTTGATAATTTGAGTTCTACTTTACAAAGGTCGTGAATATTTAAGGCTTGTGTTAAAAACTTCAAAAATGAATCACATCTAACAGATTATCAGGTATGGAGGGAAGGTGATGGTTTGTTTTCTAATTTTTTAGCCGTGCCTATAAAATATGCTAATCATCTGTTCAAAATATCTAATTAATTTTTTTTTAATAGATTTATTAATGATATTACTTTTAATATATCTATATCTATGTATATATATATATATATCAATAATGCCATTAAGAGACATGCTTTACTGTTTGTAAATGAAATATAGCTAAATTCTAATAATTGTAATATCATTCAATATATATTTAGATATTAAAATATATTTAGATACATATAATTTCCCCTCTCGTTCTATAATTTTCGAAATTGACTTTAACTTTTCTTGGACAACTGTCACACTATCACAAACTTTAACCTTTTCTTGAACAAAAAATTCACATATTTACAATAATAGCAAATTATATTTAATTCATATTGTACCGCGTTTTGGGGTTCGTGTCGATTGAGAGTAGAATAAATCATTCACTAGATGAACACAAGACTTTTATTGGTAAATATTCCACTAGATATAAGAAATTCCAACTGTAACAATCACAATTATACAGCTACAATTCTTCAGATACAATAAGAAATAGTTTACAATCACGGGTCTCAAATACCTCAAACAGAGAACAGCTTCTCTAGACTAGCAGTCAGGACCAATCGTCTTCACTCACTGACTGTCTTCACAAAACTGCCGGACATCTATGTCGGGCTGTGGTATTCATACCTGGCTTGGTGGAGAAATCTACTAGTTTCGCCAAGGTTCTGGAAGCTTCTTGGCTATTTCGCTAAATATTGGTCCTAGAGCTTAGGTAATGGATGTTTCCAGAAATATCTATTTCTCGCTAAGTTGCCAAGAATCTCGACAACTGTCTCCAAGTTTTTTCACCAAAGCATCGCCAAATCACCAAATCATTAGAAAACCCGCTGTTAACGTACAACATGCCTAAATACCGCAACTTTTACCCAAAATGTGAGTGTTTCCGATCTGTCTGAGATATTTTAAGACAAATATAATTATTATTTATAAATTTGTAACAATATGCTATGTTAATCAGAGTGAAAATGCAGAATAATTTTTAAAAACGAAAATTATTCTTCTATAAAATTATAAAAGTTCTTATTTTGTAAATCAGTAAAAGTTTATTTAAATGAAAAAATTAACTTCTTTTTGTATATAAATTGTTCATTTTAATGCCACAAGATTTTATATAATAAAATGGCGTGGTTCGTTCTTTCTCAGTTGAAAATAATTAGTACTTATGAATATAATAATCTGAATTAATTTTATGCATAACTCATTTATGATGTTTGATTAAAAAATATAATGCTCTTATAAAACAATGTTAAATTTTCAGTTTTAGTGGCCGTATTTGTAATTAAATTCAAAAATGGAACAATATTTGAGTTTACGTTACACATTCATTCCACATCAATCGTTTTATAACATGTGTAACTTTAAGCTGAGGAAATCTTTTTTAGCTAAGCAGTTCTAAAGAAGAAGTTATCTGAAAAAATACTAAAAATATTTTTCATTGAAGCATGTGATACTCGTTAGAAAATGTAAATGTTGCTTTTTATGCACATAGCATAAAAAGCAATAGAAAAACCTTCCTTTTGATGATAAACACACTCATTTAATCTATATAAAATGTAAGATTGATTTATTTAATGTGATTATTAACCGAAAAAAACTGGGTAATATATGATTAAGTTATACTGAACTTATTATATTAATGAAAAATTTCGGAAATGAGAATTATTACGAAAATAGAAAACCGTAAACGTTGATTTTTATTAAATGGCGATGAATTGTTAAGCAAAATTACAAAGATAATTGATTTAATTACAGTGAATCATATCTGAAGCAGGCATTGGTATTTTTAAAGGCAAAGAATTAAAATGATTCCGCTTTAAATGCAAACATTTATCTTATAGCCATAAATAAAATTCGTTTTGAAACATTCAAGACGGATTTATGAACTAAAGAAAGAATTATGAATATAAGTTTTATTTTATCATTTGAAACAAGAATTTATGTATGCAAAGATTATTTCGCAAGTAATTAATAGTCTAACACTTTAATAACTTAAATACTTTAATTAGAATTCTCGCATCATAAATTATAATCTTTAGCATAAAAAAAATTAAATTCTTTCTTTTCATAGTAAAGTTCGCACCTTTTAAAATCAATTATTTTGCTGATAACATTCTACAAAATTTGTGGTTTAGCTTCAATCTGAAAGGAATGTTCTAATTTTACCTTTCTTTAGGTATCAAAATGAAAAATAATGTATGAGTTAAAAGTTAGACACTTCACAAATGCATCACTCTCGTGCAATTGTGTCACTTTCATTCATCTCAGCGCTGCTGGAAACAGGTTATATTGAACTTATATAAATTAAAAATTTTAATTAGAATTCTCACATCATAAATTATAATCTCTAGAATAAAAAAAATCTTTCTTTTAATTGTAAAGTTCATACATTTTAAACTCACTTATTTTTCTGATAACATTCTACAAAGATTGCGGTTAGCTTTAATCTGAAAGGAATGCTCTAATTTTACCTTTCGTTGCGTAGCAAAGTGAAAAAGAATGTATGAGTTAAAAGTTAGACACTCCACACATGCATCACTCTCGTGCAATTGTGTCACTTTCATTCATCTCTGCGCTGATGGATACTTTCCATTATTCGTTTGATAGAGAACGAATGCGTAATCACATTTCCCGTTCGTGATCGGGAATAGAGTTCAGATGCCCATTCCAACTGACAAACTGGAGAGATTAGCTATTCGAAGTCAGGTAATTCCTCAGTTTTGCGTGCGGAGGAATACTTGTCAGAAATGAATGTATCAATTCTGGCAGTCCTCGCGTGCTCCAACATTGTAGCATAACCAAATGTTATTTTCCTTTGCGCAGGAAAAAAACTTTGAAGTTAAAATATAATTTATGCATTCTTAGATGTATATTGAGGTAATTTTTTTTTAAATTAAATAAATCTAAAAAATGAAAAATATTTAAGATTTTCTTGAAAGATTTCATATTTTAAATAATAGAGGATATTGATAATATATATATATACATACAGAAATATATGTGTGTATGTATGCATGTATAGGTATGTTGTTGTTACTAATGACACTTGGACTAGGCAAGGTCTCTGTGCCTTGGCAATGCGTGTTTAAGTCAACAGGGATCGTCTTTCGTTTTAATCAGAGTACCACGAAGGTAAAAGTACGTTTTTACTCTTTTTTAAATCCTCCGATATATGGCATCAACCAGAAAATCAACTCAATCAATTTTGATATTGATCTGAAGGGGGAGGAAATTTTCTCCAGACCATACACCCACGGTTACTGTTTAACGACCGGCCACAGGACTTTCGATTCCACAGATTTAACGAAAACTTATATCGCATGTTTTCGGTAGATCTTTGCCGGCATTGGGAATCGAACCCCGTCCTTCTGAATGGAAGGTCGATACCCTAACCACTAGACTACAATCACCTGTATAGATATAATATAATATAATATAATGTAATATAAAGAAGGAAATATATTTTGAAGCAATAAATATAGTTAATAAAATACAGTACACTAAATCAAAAAACTAACCCCAACTAACATATTTGACAAGTAATCTAACCAGCACAAAAGTAACTAAAAAGAAATGGATCAGTATAAATAAGATATAACATGAAGAACAATGAAACTATTAAGACAAAAGTTTGAAACCACTGACAAGAACAAAACACTATACAATGAAAAGAATAGAGATCATTCACTTAAGCAAGCACTCATACTTTGTCTATCATACCTCTGAAATATTAATTATGGACATCACAACCAAAATTAAAATGCTGTAGCCACCATTAACGAACACGACAGATCTTAGATTCCAGCTGATTTGTTTGTCACTCAACGGCAATTTTTGCACACAAGGGCTAATTAGACCGGGACTTATGGCTTAAAGTTGATTCCAAACCACTACAAACATCCATGCCCAATGTGGGATTCGAACATATGAACTGTTGACCCGAAGGCAAGATTCGCTAACCATAGATTCGGACTGTACTCGTATATATACATATTGTAGATGTTTAAATGTTTTGCACTTTCCACGTGCTCTTCATCTCTTCACTTTTAATTTTTGGTGTTCATTTTTTTTTACTAATCCTTCCTGATTTAGCAACAGCTAGATTTGAGCAATGTATTTTAGAAAAATCAATCGTATGAATGGAGATAATATTATGTTGGCTAAACTTAGACCTATGCAGTCTAAGACATTCTCCGGAGCAGTTAGAAGATACTTGTTTTAGGTTGGAAAAAATCCTTTAAATGGCTAATGTATAGGTTACATAAAAACTCATGGAGAAAGGATGGAGCATCTTCTTTTAGTCCAAGAACCCGGAGCAACCTGAGGAGAGAAAAATGGCTCGGCTTCTTGCCTTGTGTACCTTAGTAAGTAGGGTGGAAAACACTTCACTGCTTGGATAACCCCTCCAGATGTTTACTATCCTGACGTACACTCCTCCCATTCATTCCTCCCAGGGGCACCCCTTCACCACGATGAAGCGTCAAACAAGATTTATAAATGAAAAGTTAGCTTGGAGATGCGGGGAATTGAACGTCGGGCCTTTCATATGCAAAGCAATTGCTTTTCCATTGAATTACACCCCAACAATTTATACATTCATCTTAGGTGTTTGCAAATATTCAAAATAATCTTTGAATTTCATGTCTCAAATTTGATGTATGGAAAATATGACTATAGAATAAGGAAAAAATCTAATAATACGAAAAGATATTTAAAAAATACACATGAAAACAAATCTGAATTCCCAAATACATAACCGTTTTTACTGTATCCAAACTTCTGATTTCCTTCTAAGGAACCATAGAGCTGTTCAGGAAATAAAACAGCTGAAGTCTTGAAAACTGTTGTCACACTTTCCCTATATCTAGTAAATGCTTATCTTCCAAGAAATTGTGAAATATATTCATGTAACCTAATCGACAAAAAGGAAAAGAATAACCTTACTCAGAGATGTTCAAACAGAAAGTGGAACTATAATCTGACTCCTGAATATCAATTACATATGTATAATTGAAGCTAGGACAATCTAACCAACAAACAAAGCTGTTTTATCGATATGCATAGATGAGTTTAGATTCTATATTGTTTTTCCTAAGGATATTTTTTACGCATTTCCGTCTTTCAAAATTGCTAGACATCGCTAATCAACTTATAATAATAAATCATGGTGAGGTAAGGAATTTTTTGTAAAGCTATTATTTTCTCACAAATAATATCTTCACTCTGCAGTTAATGCACAAATAAGTATAAAGATTATGTGACTTACAATCTATTTTTTTATTTTTTGATTTAATCTTATTAAATGAATTTATATTTACTTTAATACCTTTCACTTTCAAAATAAAAGGCAGTTTCTTTTTCTATATTTTTATAAGAAAACTCCTCGAGGAGCATTGTGAGTGTATGTGATTCCAAATATTTTCGCCTTACTCTTTGAATTTAGGTCTACTTATTAAATGTAGTAAATGTTAATAAATACATCACATTCGCTTCATATACAGAAAATATCATATAAAATTTTATGTTATATTTAAATAATGATACGTATCAAAAAATCTGGGACTTTAAAATGCTAACAAATCATATTTCTAAAAATGAAAGAGAAATAAAATTATACAAGTTGATTTCTAAAAATGAATGAAATAAAAATTCGAAATTTTTGTAACTATTACCGGGTCATAAAGGATGGGCCATATTATGTACAGTAAGGAAAGAAAGCCAAACGTGAGATAAGTAAGAAATTTGACATGTATATATGTAGTCATTATAAGTGCCCCATTGCTCTTTTGCTGTAAAATTATTGAAGGAACTGAATATAAGAACTTATATTCTGAAAATGCCTTTTATTATTAAACTACAATGTTCGTGATGTGATGGTAGAATTAAATAGTTGTTTTCTAACTTTATCATTCATAATATTAAATTATGTAGGTAAAATTAAAGGAAATGATCCTTTATGATATTTTTCAGGATATCGAAACTCACCATTTTAAAAATCTTTATGCATCATGTACATTTTAGGAGATATATTATGACTCAATTCATGCTATTTGGCTTCAAGAAGGGACTCGAAAAATAGACATTTGTCAACTTACTTTTGGTTGAAATTTCAGAGTCATTGGACTCTAAGAGAGATTCAACTTTTAAATCATACATTTTTTGTTGTGAGAGATTAAAAGACGATTTTTCTTAAAAAAATATGATATTATATTAGATTTTTGAGATTAGTATTCTGGTTTTACTTTATTGATCAAATAGAATCTTAGAAGTTTGATGGAAAATATTTATAAAAAAACTTTTAAATCGAGATATTATAGAAAGAAAATTTCTGGTTCGGTGAATTTAAACTAATTCGGTAATATTAAGTAAGAGCAAAATAGTTGTACCGATAAAGAAACATAATGTTTCTTTAAGAAAAAACTATTATCGATCACTAATAACTTAAATAATTTAAAGAAAGTGAATCAAGTCATTTGTTAACAGTCTAGAAATGAAAATAAGAAACTTATAAATAATTATCATTAAAGTTTTAAACTTTTTCATAGATTAATATATTTTAAGGTACCACTACATACCATTTATGGTACCTAATTTATAATTATGGACCATTTTATCGATAAGTACATTTTAATGTGCTATTAAATATTATGAACAGTTGCAAAATATTTTTTGCACTTATTAAAAATAATTTGGAAAAATGTAAGGGAGTTTATTGTTATAGTTGTAGCTTGTACAAAATAAAAATGGAGGTAGTCCAGTCCTTGTGTTAATTTTAACATTTATTGCTTATTCTACTGGTTTAAGCACCGATTCCTTCATTATTTGCTCTGTGATTTATTCGAAATATGTTTTGTGGGTTGTTTGTGGTTGTTAGTAGTTAACTACATGTCAATAATTAGTTGCTTCTTGAACAATCTCTTCTTCAAGCAAAGTTAATACATTATCCAAGTATCCTGAATCATTATACCAGCAATCGAAGTAAATGATACTATATATATATATATATATATATATATATATATATATATATATATATATATATATATATATATATATATATATATATATATATATATATATATTAATAATTATCAGAATTAATTTTCCGCTTGTTTCTATTACATTGTATGGAAACTAAAAAGATTTGTGAGTGATATAAATATAACTAAAAAACCGATACAATTTTATTCAAATCACAGATCCTATTTTCAACAGGATATAATGGAACAAGCAATGATCAAATTGGAATAATTATCATAATATATAATTATTATTTCAGCACAGGTTTTAATTAATTAGATGCTCAATATAATGTTGCTCAGTAAGGCAAATGTATATCTTTCTTTCTTGAATGATAAAAAATACATAATACATTTATCACCTATTGCCACTGACAACATGTCGGAATATAACTTCCTGTAACTGCCTATCTCATGAGAAAGGTATCACTTGAGACGTAAGCCGACGTCAGCTTCTCTCGACAGTCAAGTGACTTAATGGTATCCGGATTACATTAAGCGCGAGCGGTGACAAGGACATAATGAATTAATTGAGGGAACAATTTCCTTCACAGCTATTTCCGATTCTCAATGGAAAATGGGAAACACATCACAAGCAAAATCTTCTGATCTAGAAAATAGAGTGATGCCTACCAAACTGACATTTCCAGAAATGTTGAATGCAGAAATTCATTAAATAAATAACGAATAATTTTGAGAATTTCCTATTACAAAGTTAGGAATTAAATCAATGTTTAATTTAAATTCTCTAAAATGTAATTAATGAATTTTACTTTAAATGATAAATAGTTAACTCATTTTATCAGTGAAACAGACTTATAATTAGTCTATGTTAAGTGAAAATAAATATGTTCATACTATTAAGTAACAATATCTTTTAAAAAGTATGTTTTATTAGCAATGAATAATGTAATTTTTCTAACTTATATTTATGAAATTTATATTGATGCTTTTTTATAAAAATGTAAAATTGATCTAAAACGTTTTTCTTCCTTTTGTCACATTTTGAATTTTTAACTTTTACTTGACTATCAATGACAAACTGGATAAAAACTTCCAAATAATTTTCTCTTTAATTTGTTTAATATTAAAAAAATACCAAATTTTCAATTTCTTTCAAACATTTTGAAAAAATAGGAAATTTTCTATAATTTGCAGTATAAACATTCAACATGCAAATTACCCAAAAGAATCCCATAATAATTGTATTATATCCAGTGCTTAACCTTAAAATTATTGTTCCAATTAAAAATAATTGTCATGTTCGAAATAATTATATTTTAATTAGGAAAATTCCTTAATTTATAATATGCATTCCTAATCTTTAGGAATTCAATAAATCCATATAGTGTTTCCTTTCAAGCTCTTTTTTTAAAAAAAAAAATTGAGCCTTAGGAGGAAAAAGCAATAAATTTTGACATATTGATATTTATTCTTAATTTAGTAGTTTTAAATACGTTTATCATTTATTTAATATTTTATATTATTTTTTTTTACAATTGATGAAATAGTGTAACTTTCAATTTTGAGGCTAAAGTTTCATCTGACTATTTCAAATATTGCCAGTTTGATATGTTAAATTAAGTCGGTAGACTCACACACATATTTTATGAATTAAACAAATAAAACAAATATAATGAATTATAAAGCATCGAGTAATCGAGTAATAATTTAATTTTTAAATGTATATATATATATATATATATATATATATATATATATATATATATACAATCTAATGGGACAATTATTCATTAAAATATTATAACAGAAGTATATTTATAATAAGAATTGCATGAATTCAAGAATTTTTACTAATTAAAGAAATCATTATGTTAAATCTCGTAAAAACATTGGGAATTAATTATTCAAACATGTATGTATTCTCAAAATTATACGCCTTTATAATAATATTACTTTATAATAATTTATTTTAATTTACTTGTTTCCATCAAACTCCACAGACCTCTATTGGCTCACTAGCTCCATGCCTCTTCCCGTTATGATCAGCAAAGTAAAGCATCGTTTGCCAGGGGGCATTAAGAAGATGACCACATTCTCCCTCACTTGGTTATTTGATCTCAGTGGTTTGGAGACAATTTCACGTTCATCTGTGACTTCTAAAGTCCTTCCACTAGAGTAGCGTGGATGTGAAGAGGAGAATGTCAACTCTGATGTAACTTCGTCACCTGTAGGCCGTGGGCTCAACACTCTTATCTTGCATGTTTGTCCCCGCAACTTGGGGGCAATTTAATTTCATTCGCATTTTATTATTCAATGTTAAATATTACTATTTACATAAAGTTCTGCGTTTGTAGAGTGCACATTATTTTAAGAATTTTAAAAATTGTAGAACTACTTCTATACAAAAGCTATGTTCATCCGCAAATTAAGCCAATCAAATTTCTTCTACCATGTTCCTTGTCTAAAGTTATCCAATGAGAAACGCGGTTACAAAAATAACGCGCTTTACACATGGTTCTGATTGTAAACAAACAAGTTTGTATGTTTTGTTGACAATTATAACGCTAAACTTAATCACTGTTAATACTTGAATTTTAACGATGACTTCAATTTTAAATTGTTGTTTACATTGTGGGAAGGAAAATCTAGGAATTGTTCTCCTTTTCTGGAAAAAAGTTGGAGCAAAGTAAAAGATTGCATTCACAAATGGATATTGCTTGATTGTTATGAGCGTACAATTTCTGAGAACTTAATGCTTCAGGAAGAAGACGAATGTTTCGGTTTACCTACTGATAAAACTCTTGGATATCATAAAAATGTTACCAACTGTTTACCGATAAGACTAGAATTTGTGCTGCTGAAAAGGATGTAAAATTCATCAGAAGGTAATGAAAAGATTGCTTTAGAAAACACACCTAACTGTGTAACACGAAGCAAAAGTAATCCTGCTTTTCAAAGTCGATCTCATATATTGCCAGAAATATGTATTATATGCCAAGGAGAAAATTCTAGAAAGAGAAACATTCCGGAAAAGGAAAAGAGAAAACTAAGTAAATGTGAAACAAATACAAATAACTTGTTATCTGCAGCAATTGAAAAAATGATGAAAACTTGTTGCATCACTTAAGAAATCAGGATATTGTGGCTATAGAAGTAAGATACCATCGTTCATGTTACAACATTATACAAAGTTTTTAACTGTAAAAACTTGTGAATCTGAAACTTCTGAAATTTCTATGAAAAGTCCTTTAAAATTTTTTGCAAGGAAATCATACAGGATAAAATTATAAATCAGCATGCAATTTATGAAATGACTAAACTTACAGATTTATTTGTAAAAATTGTTCTTAGGGAGGAAGAAGAAGATATAAAAGGATATAGAAATGATAGATTAAAATATAGAATACAAAAATTGTATCCACAAATTGAATTTGTCAAAAGATCAGCCAAATACCTTTCTGAACTTGTTGTTTGTTCCTCTACATCAAATAATGTTATCGAATTAAATACCCATAGCTCTACTGACAGTAAAGACAATGAATTTTCTTTATTTGAAAATCAATCATCTTCGTCAAATATTTGTAGAAAGTGTCCCTGAATTAGAATGTGACCACGAGGAAGCTGATACACGTATATTTTTACATGCTGCTCATGCTTCAGCCTCCCTTAAAAATATAATTATTAAAAGTTCTGACACTGATGTATTAGTATTAGGTATTTCCTTGGCTCAAAATTTAAATTCTCAATTGTTTTTTGCCTCAGGAACAACATCTGAATTGAAATTTTTAAATATAAATTTAATTAGTGAAAATTTAGGAACTAATGTTTCTAATGCTTTGATAGCTTTACATGTATTTACCGGGTGTGATTCTGTGAGTTCATTTCTGTGGAAAAGCAAAGTAAAAGCACTGAAAAACATGATGAAATCAGACGACTATACATTAGCTTTTCAAAATCTTGGTAAGTCGTGGAATCTAAAACCTGATATTATAGAAAATTGGAAGAATTTACATGTGAACTCTATGGGCATGCTAACTGCAACGACATTGATAAATGCAGATATGATTGGTTGCGGTTAGGATATGTAACAGATAATATGCTACCACCAAATAAAGATTCTCTAATAAAGCATGCTTTACGTGCAAACTATCAAACTGCTATATTTCTGCAGAAGTCTTTTGAAAAAATCAGCAAGCCATCTCCAACTGGTCATGGGTGGAATATACGAGACAACGTATTATACATTGATTGGATGTCATTAGAAGCTGTTCCTTCCAGTATCGTAGAGCACATATTCTGCAAATGTAAAAGACTGCTTGTGTTGTAGCATCATGTTCATGCTACTGTTCTAAAGTGAAATGCACTGAAATTTGTGCTTGTTATGGATGCAAAATTGTCAATTAGAAGCTGATATGGATTTTGAGGGTGATTAATCTTGATCAAAATTGTGTTTAACTAATGAGATTTTTTCTTTCTTTTTATTCAAGAAATTATAAGAATTATTTCTGTAAGTACATAAAATTTCAATATTTTAATCAATGATTTTCAAATGCTGTTTTTATTTGTTTTATTATATTTATTTGTTTAATAGTAATTTGTTTTTTAGAGTTAAAAATGCATGTTGAAGTAATTTATAATTTAAAATAATGTGTTATTCATTTAAATGTAATTCTGTTAGTCAAAATAATCATTATTTTAGAAAGTTGAATATTATATTGAAGTAAAACTTGCATGGATTTGGGATAAATATTGTGTCTGCATTTCAATACTGTATATTTTCTCCTTCACTTTAAAAATATTTATAAAATTATATATCTAATGTTTAATAAGTTATTAAATTACTTTATTTATTCTATTGTACAGTGTCAATCATGTTGATATATAAATTAAGTAAAAATATATATATTTCTTTGATTTGGATTATTAAATCCATGATATTCTATATTTTGCTGAACAGCATTGATTCAAACTTTTATTATTTTAAAGATAAACATTGAAATGTGTAAGACTTTTTCTGCCATCTTCCTTATTACTATAAAGACTATTTGTGTGAATTTGTCCTATCTTATTTTAACAAGTAGCTATAAAAAGAAAAGAACACATTAACAATGAAGTTTGGTCATTATGCATTATTTATTGAAAATTCAATTCCAATGTAATTTATCAATTTATGTTTTATAGTAATAAATATCATTGTAAATATTAGTTGAAATAATGATGTGTGATGAATAAATTCTACTTTTTCATAAATATTTAATTTAAAAGGATGATTCTAAAGGTAGAATTTATTTTTATCTATCATTTTATCTACTTATGAATATTTGATTACTTATTTATTGCTGTGTAACTGAAAAAAAATCAAAATAACAGTTTTGGATTTTATTGCATTTATTGAACTAAAATGTTAAATTACATATAATCAATATCCATGTTTTTGAATGAAATTTAAGAGTTGTTTGTGTTTGTTTTTAGTTTTGTTTTTGGGCTAAATGTGTGTACATTTTATTTATCCAGTACTTTATTCTATGTTTATATTTTTATTATTATTTGTAATGAAATAATATAGTCATAATATTTATGATTATGGAAAAATTGAATCTTATTATATTGCATATTGTGTTACGGTGTATATACTTTTTTCACCTAAAGGTAAATAAACAAGAGTGAAATACTGCATGTGATTGGCTGAATGAATGTGTAACAATGCGTGTGTTCAAAGGCACAATGAAAAAAGTGCAATGAATTTTTTTTATTTATAAAAAAAGGAGCAACTATTTCTTCCAGAACTTTTTGCATTTATGTTTGCCACATATAAATCAAGTATAATTTTATGTTTTTAAATTGCCCCCAAAGAAGTGGTACAAAACTCAATTTTTAAGCCCCTTAACTGGCTTCAGCCCACGGTCTACTGACCATGATTCAAAATTTCGAAGCACCTAGTGATGGGCGTATTCCAAACCCATTAATTTTAAGGTTCAATCCGGGACTTACTTTCTCTAATATACATGTTATATATGCATCAAAATCTATAGTCATAAAAAACAATCTGATTCGGTCATTTTTGAAAAGTGAATAATTCTATTTATAAGCACTTGGCTTTAAATTTAATTTGATAAAAGTGTGCACATGAGTCATAAGTAAACATAGCAATTAATAAATAATTATATCACAATCTCAAAATAAAATCTCAATTGTAAAGTTAAATGTTGTTTCCTATAATATTTCATGCATTTAATTTTTTAGTTTTCAAATTGTTTTGCTTGCATCAAATAAAGTTACTGTTAAGAATTTTGTATTTTGATGTAACGAGATATTTTTTTCCATTATCCACTTTGTATCTAAAGATTTCCATGTTGCATGCATTTATCTTTTCTTGCGCATGTCGAGCATTTAAATCAGAAATCATTAGAGACGTTAGTAGATGACAGTATTTATTTTTAGTATAGTAACGTTTAATTGCTTGCTTACATCCTATTTTTGATGACAAGCTTGCATTTCTTTTCCTCTTAATAAATCTGACCCATATTGTAAATATGACAGAATAAATTACGTTGCTAAGATTTTTCATTCTAAGAGGTTAATAGATTAAGCGAGATATTGTTTTTATTGGAATGTTTTATCAAATTTAAAAATAAATGTTATCAAGAATATTGCTGATGAATTTAATAATAATGTTATTAACACAATATTATATTTAAATATATAATGCTAATTAAAAATATACATTTTTTAGTACTTTTGAGTACAAATATTACAATAAATACATACAAGTTTATTAAATAACATCGGAACAAACAGTTCGATGTTAAGTCCAACAAGATTGATTGTTGTAAATTTTGAAAAAGAAAACAGCTAAATAATAAAATTTTTGTAAACTATCAATGTATTGTATTTGGAAAATTTCTAATTTTTAAAATAATTCATGTAAATATCATTTCTGAATATGAGGCTACTTTGCATATAAACTAATTTTTCTTAGCTTTTATGAAATTAACAATTTGAGTCTTTAAAACTTTAGAAATGTTTTTTAAAAACTGCATCGATGCTGAAAAATTGCTTTATATTCTCTTAATAGTTATAAAATTTAGTTTAAAACACTTAATTGTTTCTCAGAAATTTCCCAGTATTTATTTATCGATAAGTATTTGTGACATTAAATGAGATCCAATTAAATACTAACTGGATAAAAATATTCTACACTAAATGATGTTGGGATTTTTACTGAATAAAGAAACAAAAAACGAAATTTAAAGTAAATTTCATTTAATTTTTCGCTGTTTAATAAGTCTCATTTTATAAATTTTATTTATTAATTTAAAATGTCATCAATTCATTGTAAGTTAAACAATCTTTAACTATATTTTTTTTGGTTTGACACGAAATTTTTCTGTTGTATTCCATCTTGTCATTTCGTTTGACATCTTCATTTTCACAGCAATAATTGTTAAATATTTACATGCTAGTTTTTGATTCAATGATATTCATTAAAAACATAAATAAAACAATCGCAGTATAAAGTTCACTTTATGAATCATTCTAAATTAAACATCATTTTAGCGGAAATTTTTATTGATAAATTTAAATGCAATAAACATCATCAATAACATATGAAAATACAAACTAATAATTTGAATGACTAAATAATCTTGGAAAAGCAACGTATATTTACTAAGATAACTATCAGAAAAAATAAGTTCTGTAATAATTTCTACTTAAAAGTTATGGCTGTATTTTATATGTATTTATCGTCATTTAATTTGTTCATCTAATATACTATTATATCTAATATATAAATACAGGGTAAATTATGTTTTCACGGGTTTGTGGTGGTATGGGGCGGGTAATGAATGCTACTGGCCTCCGTGAGTTGGTACACAAGTGAATGCTAGGTAACAACAAATAATTAGCAGTTTTCGACCTTGTGGCAAAGGGTTGATCACCTAAATATGTGATGATGTTTAAAACAAAACAAAAAAACTTTTTTATCTATACTTGCTATTTAATATTTATCTATACTTGTTATTTAATATTTATCAATACTTGTTTGAATATTTAATATCATGATCTCTCAGTAATATTTGTGAAACGTGAATTTCTGAGCAGGTATTCCTACCAGAATTACTTTATTAATAATAGATGAAAAAGATTTAAAAATTTATTTACTTTAATATCTTCCTGAATAAGATGTGGTTATTTTAAAACAATCTATGAAATGCTTCCTATCATAAATTTATGTCAATACTTAAAATGACATGTAAATCTAAACTAAAGTATTTTTTTTTCCATAAAATAAAAGCTTACTAATGTAGTTTTTGTTTCTATTTTAAAAGAAATTATATTTAATGAACATTATTTCTTACACAAATTGAATTTATTCTTAATTGTAAGTTATATTCAGGAAAATATGTTCTTAGAGCAAATACGTACATCAAAATTTATCAATTTAGCTTCAAATGCCAAATAAATAAATTCATTTTAAAATCGTACAACTTGGATGAAGGTAATCGATTTTCTTTTATAAATTTGAAATGTGGTAAAAATATTTGAATTGTTCACATTAAAACCAGAAATAGTTTTGGCAAATTGCTATTTCTAAAATTTCACAAAATAAATTATTAACACAATTGTACGTTCACATAACTTTATTTTATTTTTTAACATTAATTAAAAACAAAGTTAACTGTGACTTAGCTTATTGAGCTCAGTATATAAAAATGACAACTATAATTTATTTTTCATGATTGTTAATTTTACTTTATTATTTGTATGATATGGAAAAATTAAAACAGGTACTAAAGTATGAAATTAAATTTAAGTCGAAATGAGTTTTTTTATCATTATGCCCTTCTGCTGGTTTCTCATACAAAAAAAAAGTTTTCTTTTTTTAAATTTCGCCATACTAAGTTCTCATAATTTAGAAAATAATAAAACGGCAAAAAAACTCCTATCCAGATCTACTGCACATATATCATTTCGCTTGGAGGATAATGTAAACACAGACTATTTTACGTATCCAAGTCACAATTAGTGAATATCATGTTATTTGGCTTACTGATTTGCAGAACACACAATATTAGCGTCCCAAGCTATCGGAATTCCCACATGAAATATTTTCATCATATAACTGTTATAATTATCTATCTCAAATATATGAATTTAATTTAATTTATGAAGATAAAATTTTTTATGATATCGTACATATTTGAAAAAAAAATACATTTAAATATTGTTAACTAATGTAGTTGTAACCTCTTACATATCAGAAATAGAGAATCAAAATGTATATTTTTCGATGTTGATTGCATTAAAAATGTTATCACACTTACCACATCTTACCCTGTATTCAAAGAATAAGATTTTTATAATGTCTTCCTAATTCAATGTAGAGATTTTAAATTAAAAGAATCATAGTAATTTCCGGATTACCTACAAAGCTGTTATTGATATCTATTAAACTCAAAGTCGCAGAATTTATTACCACTAAAAGTTGTTCAATTCCATAAAATATAATACTGCTGTGAAATTAGCTTTTTTAATAAATTCAATTCAAAAAATAACTTTTTTTGAAAATTATGTTGTGTTTAGAAGTTAGGGTTGAAGATATAGGATATGTATCACAAATTAGACCCTACATTGCAAATTATGGTAAACATATTTAAATTGTCGAATAAGAAGGTAACCTTAATGTCCAAAATGAAGCAGACGTGTGGGACCTTCAGCTAGTAAGGTTTTTGCGATTTTAAAACTCATTTGCAGTTGACAGAGTATCTGCCTGAGTGTGACCACGAGTAAATTCTAACTGTCAAGCGGTTGCGCAACTTATCTGTCTGAAAACAAATGTAAGCACTGAAATAGTTTACACAGACAGAGTTGCTCAGAAGCAATGATTTTCCTTTACAGCACCGTACATACGTATATTAAATACAGAGCACTTGTAAGTACTTTAACATATAAAAGTGTAATTATAAATAGATTCTCCTTTTTGAAAAACTCCAATGATCCTAACTTTTGAGTTTTCAAATGGAGACCATCCACAATTGATTCGGATAATTGGAGTTCTACTGTTCAAGGTTAAAAGTTTGATAAATGTAAAAATGCAATAATCTTTAATTAAATAATTATGACCTTTTTTATTAAAGGAATTAATAGAAGAAATTAACAGAGAAATTTAATTTCACTTTCACATTAATTGTCATTTTTTAATTTAAAGTATTTCTATATAAATTATGCCAACATTAAATGAAACTTAATTTAAATATTTTAAAATAAGCTTTCTTAAAATATAAATTTTATTATGTATGTTAAAATTAATTTTTACTTATTCATAGATCTTAAGCGCTTTTTTCTATTATTAAAATATTCTTCTTCATAGAAAGATAAGAATTATGTATGTTGTCACACATTGAAGAAATATTGACAATACTCTTCGAGCTTAGAGAAAAAAAACATTCAATTTTTAAGAATACACATATACATAATTTAGCTGAAGTATTAGACTCAGTGTTGAAGTGATGGCAAAATATTTGGCGATAAACTTTTTTTATGGTAACTCTGACATTTTCAGTGTTTTAGCTAATATTGTTTTAGGGTTGCCATTTTGTTACTCACCTTTTGGCACCTATGTTGATGTGAAAAACATAGTCAAAAATTCAAGGAATATCCTTGAATTTTTGATGATGTTCTTTAATAAAATATTGATGTTTTTTTAAAAAAAATAAGTAATTTTTTTTAATAAAATATTTACTCAGAAATTTCAAAGTACACAATTCATCATACCATATATACTTAAATAATCGAAACAATAAATTTCTTTTTGAAAAACTCAACAATCACTGTAGATAAGTTATCTCTTTAAAAAAAGATTGCAAACTCTTTCGATCTGAAGAATCTTGCGAAATTTATATTTTGAAGTAATGAATATCTTATTTTCAAACAGAAGTTGTCATACATACATACATATACCACTATATTTATATATAAATAAAAGATTATTTATATCGGTTTTCGAAAATCTCGAATAACTGCATAAAATAGGTGCATGAGATTTTTTTTAGTTTAAGTACTTGTTTATTCATGAAGACAGAATTTCTGATTTAAACAATGTTCAGTCCATTTTTAGAATAGCTCGATACGTAATGAATGTCATTTCTTGTAAACTTAATGTTCAATCAATATATTGCCATTTCTTGAAACAGTAGAATGAAACACGCAATAAAACGATTGGATTTTAAATTTCATGTAATTGGTATTATTATGATTATATTTGCAGAAATACTTCGTTAGGTCACGATTTTTATCTTAGTATTGATATCATTTTTAACATTCTTGTAAGTAAAATTAATTACTTACGTGTAACAGATATTTTTTGAACTTGTGGATTATGAAGTTTGAATCTGGATAGTATAAGTGTGCTAATTTTTGATTAAAATTATAAATTTTAAAAAACTGCTTCGTAGGTTATCTTAATTATTTACAATTGATTTTAAAAATATTTTCATTTTTTTTATTTTACACTTAATACTTAAATAAATTTTACTATGCTTTCATTTAAAAGCATTTACAACCTTATGTATAATAATTTATAAAAGTTAAGAATAAGTTTCGAAATTATATTTGTTTGTCTTTGTTATAAGAAGAATTATAATTCCTAACATATTCAAAATTCTTGTAATAAATTTTTATAATATGACAACCAATGAGGACGATATTAATATTAGAAACATTTTTTGGAAACCTAGCAGACCGTAAAACATTTTAATTAAAATGAGATCAATTAATAATGTTTTATTAACAATTTACCATTATCATCATCAGTTTATTCAAGTTATAGAAGACACTCTATACAAATATTTTAAAAAATAAATGAGTTCAGATTTTTTAGGTTCGGTATAGAAGCCTTGGTTTTTCAAATATTTCTGTATATATTGTCCACAATATTTTTATCCACAATATATATTATCCAAAATTTTTTTTATATATTGTCCACAATATAATTGTTTTTAAAACAAATTATTTATTGTTTTTACGATTTTAGTTTTTACTCACTGAAGTGAAACAATTCAAGCTGTTCCCAAAGCAAAAACAAACCGAAACGAATGAAAACACGTAACACTTCTTGATTTCAAAACTTAAATGTAACTTATAGACATATATCTTTCTGGTTTTTTTCATAGTATTTTCTCTGCTCTTTTGTCTTCAAGTAACCACGTGAATTAAAATGATCGTCAATTGTCACATGCCTTACGTTAATTTATCAATTGTATTCTACCTCATGAGAAAAATTATTGTGTAAAAATTACTCCTGGTGTTGCAGTAAATTGTCAAGGACTGTGCCTTTCAGTTGACTGACATGATAGGTGAAACACATTTCGAAGAAAGTATTTATTCTGGATTGCTAAAGAATAGAATTTCACAAATGTTTGCTCTGCTTAAGCATTGAAGTATTGTTGGTGCTGCAATTTGAGATCCGTAATGCATATCAGTAATATCTCAGGTAACAGCATTTTATGAATTAGCAAAGTTATTTTGCGTATTCTTGTATTTCTCCAGAACATGCTGATTTTGGAAGAACACATCATTTAGCAACAAACTGTTTGCAGTCACGTTCAAAATCATCAAACTACATTTCTGTTGTTTGTCTTCTAAGAAGAAAGTTTTAATAATGTTTGCCCTCCATCACTTAATTTAATAGTACTTTTCTTAAGACAAGTATACTCTGTATCTACGTATCTGTTTTCCATTGTTTAAGAATGTACAAAAATTTTGTTCTCAAATTATTGTAAACTAAAACAAATAGGAAGTATGGCTATGATAGCTTGTTACATGTCATTTCGAAAATCAATATTTTTTTAAAATACAAGAAAAAGTTCTAAGTATATTCTACCTCCTCCCGTTGCACTCTGGGTAACGCTAAATTATCTACAACTTTGACAGTTCTTGTTGTGTTCTAAGGTCAAATTCTAAGACTAAAAATAAATAGGAAGTATGGCTATGATAGCTTGTTACATGTCATTTCAAAAATCAATATTTTTTAAAATACAAGAAAAAGTTCTAAGTATATTCTACCTCCTCCCGTTGCACTCTGGGTAACGCTAAATTGTCTACAACTTTGACAATTCTTGTTGTGTTCTAAGGTCAAATTCTAAGACTGACTTCCTGACCATTCCTTCATATGATAATCCTGCGTCGAATGGTATTTTAAAAATTCGCTTTTCCATCAATTATTTGAGGAAAAAAAGATAAAGAATTTGCATTACATCGGATACCAGTACACTGTGGTCTCAAGGAAAATGAAAAATCTGATTTATTGGCACAGAAAGCAACTAAAAATATAATAGTAGCCAGTAAATCAATTATTTTGCATATTGCCAAATGGTAAACTAAAAACATTTCTAAGAAAAGTTTTGAAAAAACATAAAAGAGGAAAACAAAACAAGAAATGGATTGATCAAGTCATCCATAATCCACTATGACCGAGAGACAAACCTGTTGCCATTTACCTTTACTACGATTCCTTCTCTAAACATTTGTATCATACAAAAATACTATGAAATGGTCTTTGTCAACTATGGAAAATACAAAAAGAAATGGAAATGAACCAATCCAGCCTTTACCTTGTACTAATCTCGGGTCACTTGTGACAGAAATACTGGAGAGATATATGATAAATGATTTATAAATTCTTTATAATTTCAATTTTGATATCTGAATTCATGTCACTTTTGCTCTTTCTTCTTGTTTTAATATTTGTCATTCTACCTACAGCTGTGTGTCTTCTAATCTGTCATGAGAAATATATAACGAAATACCTTTATCAAATTATCAAATCTTATGATTTTGTAAATTTTGGTAACTGCTATGCGTCATACTACAAACTTATATATATAACTTATATATATATATATATATATATATATATATATATATATATATATATATATATATATATATATATATAAATATATATATATATGTATATATATATTTATATATGTATTTATATATGCATATATATATATCCAGGATTTCCCTTTCCATGGTTAGCGTGCCTGACCGCTGATAGGGAGATCCTGGATTCAAATAAATCCCGGTTCAGGCATGGATGTACATTCGCTTTCTCTATCTATCCTGTCTTGATTCTCCTATCCTTGTATAAATGGGTTGTGAATGGTTGCCTACCCTATAAATGGGTACATATAGCATGCATGTACTGAAGAAGTTGGACTCCACATTTAAATATGGTTCAATTGGAAAAGGTGGATCAGCGCACCCCATAATACAAGCCTGGCTGGCACACGAAAATAGCAACAATAAGTAAATGATATATATATATATATATATATATATATATATATATATATATATATATATATATATATATATATATATATATATATATATATATATATATATATATATATTCTATAAAGAAATAAAAGTGAAAAATATACATTGCTCAATCTTTAATGATTATTTTTCTTAAATACACTTAAGATGAATATAATTAAATAAACTTTATTGTTATAAAACTATTCTCACTTCAGTTGCTAAGTTATCAAAAATGTATATCGTACACAATGTAACAAATATAAATTTTATTTAATAAAATAAAGCATAATAAATTTTACTTCCTTTAAATGTCAAATCAATGTAGGGCACATTTAGAAAAAGCAATATTTAACATGGCTTTAAAAATGAGGTTTAAATTTTGACAACAATCACATTATATTAACCAGAAACCTGAAACACGATGTATGGGCTATAACGCAATGTATAATGAAATACCAGCCTTTTCCAATCATTTCTTAAATTGAACAATGCAACTTAGTCAACAAAACCATTAAGGCAGGTCTTTATTTATGGAATTCATTTCATTGTTTTTTTAAAAAAATATATATGTTTTCGATTAGTTTTATTCCTATAATGTTACTTAAAATGTTATTTCATTTATTAGTTTCAAAATTGAGTTTGTGCAATTACTTCTACTTAATTTTGACATGAATTGTTTCGATATAACTGCCCCAAGCATTTGCGTGCAACTTGTCATTTTAGGTTATCAAATGCAATTATTTTTGTTCCCATATTTGCACTCCATGATTGTATTCGCATACTATTGATTATATTTGATATGGTTTTATTTTACCAAAAGAGAAGTAATAAAAAAATAACATATTTTGGCTTAATATAAAGTTTGCTTTATTTTCTCAGCTGAAAAACAACCGTGATTACTTAGGATATAATAATTTCTTTCTCTTGAAGTAAATTATGTTGTGAACATTATAAAATGGAGTTGCGTTGATATCCGTAATAAAAAAGAAAATTTTAAACATCAACAAAAGTATAAATGGTTATGAGATTATAAATAAAATGATAAAAGAATGAACCAATTATTAAAAAATTTATAAATTAAATTACTGGGGTTTTCAATTAATTTTTACAAAATATTATTTCAATATTTCTAAGTTATTCTTCTACAGTATAAATTCTAATTCGTTTGTCATCGAAGTTTTAAGCAAAGTATCAGCATAAATGTTCTGTTCTTGAAGCTGCCTTCTCATTGACTTATTTTATCTTATTATTATGGGAAAATAGATAATGATATAACTCTGCCATCACCTTTTCTTTATAGCACTACAATCAGTCTCTTTGCTGTGTGTTTCCAATTATGATTTTAGATAGTATAACACTTGAAACGCTTAAAAGTTCGATTCCGTGATTTTACTTGATATAGCTGGACGGGTTCCAACAATTTGGTACCTTTGACAATCTGACACCTTTAACAATTTTCGTTTTTGAAAAAAGAAATTCCAAGACTTGCGGAATTTCTTAAGGAAAATACCTACTATAAGAATATATACATTTCCATTTATAAAGGAAAATTATTCCCATAATTATATTTTAATGCTGCGAAGCGCATTCAAAATATAATTTTTATATTCTCAGGTATTACCACTATTTTGACAAATATCTTTACATTATTAATCATACAAGTATATCATTTAAAAGCTAAAAAAAACCTTGCTCTATCTCATTTAAATTTAAAATATCGTAATTTTTCTGAAATTTTAAATGATTAATCATAGAAAAAATTCTCACAATTTTGCATGAGAGCATAAAAGCAATTATATAATGTTGTAGCAGTTGTTGAAAAGTGAATTCTTAATTTGAAGATGGTTCAGTGAACGAATCCGACGTTAGTGAAAAAAGTTTGAATCTAGGGCCAAAAGTCTGACAAATGAACCCCGGACCAGGTCAAATATAGTTATGAAAAACAATATCCTACAATTCTAGCTGAAAAAAATTCCCAGTAATGCTCTATCTTTAACAGTATTGCTCGGATTGGCGTAACTTTTACAATAGTTTCCTGTTTCCTTAAAACTATTAACAAGGTTTAAATAAAGGATCATTGGTTTCTTCATGAATTGAATGAGAGAAAAAATAAACATTTGGGGACACATCATCTGCGCATCTTCACAACTAAAACGATCCATTACTCAATTGAATTGTGACTTATGAGCAAAAGTTGTTCCTGCATAGCAATTAGCGCATTGCTTGAATGCTAACAAAACTC
>CM057815.1:68999146-69009146 GCA_030067965.1 Latrodectus elegans
TACATAAATATAATTACAAAAAATTGGCTCAGTTCTTATTACAAATATCAAAACTATATTTCGCTTATGTCTTATATTCGTACTGACTCATTTGCGTATTTCATCAATAATTATATTGATTTTTTACATATTATTAACTAGTGGTGGGATTTATTTCAAGGATTTAAAAATGTGCAATTATTAACCTCAGTTGTATTGAACAATGATTACTTTTCTGCTCTCTGCATGCATATTTTCGTCGAAATTTGCGTAGTTTCTTCCCTTGCAACAAATGAATATGATTTTATCAATGAAAATCCTTTTTTAGCGACAGCAAGCTATAAATTTTAATATTCTTCACAGAAATTTAAGTGTTTCTGTTATATTATCCTTTATTTGTTGTTAAATACTGACCACAATTCTTCTTCAGTTCGACAGCCCAGGGTTGACCAAGGCTTTCCTTAGAACAGTCCTTCATTGTATTCTCCTGGAGGCGACAGTTCTCCAATTTGTCACTTTCAGCACTTTATAGTCCTCCTCTACACAATCTGTCCATCTAAGTTAGGGCCGACACTTATACCTACCTGCCATAGGCCTATAATTAAAAATTCTTAAAGTCAAAGACGAGAGGTCTATTTGACAGATATGGCCCGCAAATCTCAAGCGGTATATTTTAATATAACTGCTAACTACAATTACTCATTAAATGTTTCTACCGCAAATTTTTCGAATGGTAACTTTCCTATGAATGTACTTGAGAAATAGAATATAAATTATTTTAAACTAACATTTTTAATATTTATAAGGGAAAATTATTAATAGTGAATATGTTTAATACATCGTATGCCTTAAATATCATTAATATTTATATTTTGCATGTATTATTTAAACTTATCATATACTTTCATACATTATTTTATCATATACTTTCATTAATTTTAAAACAACATAAATAGAATCATGAATAAGTTTAAAACTTTATCCCTTAAAATCATAAAATAAAATATACTTGAAGAAGCCATCATTTTTTGGCAATAAATTCTTCTGAGATTACTGTTACTTTACACCAATGCTTGGATCAGTTCCAAGGAATATTTATTTTAGCATTTCAATAGTTTCGGACAAATTTATTTGAAAAGTCCTTTATTATTACGTTATATACAGGTAATTAAATTTATAATAAACTAAACTTTTTCAATTTCGATTACACTTAATATAACCCAAAATCTTAATCTCAACTTTAGTTATAAGTATCTTCAACCAAACGAATGCTAGAATAGAAATTTTTAAAATCCCTGCATTTGATGTGTTATGACAAATAACTAAAACTTTCTGTTATTGTCTTCTCTATGTTAAGTAGTACAATGGAATTAAATTGGTTCAAGAGTGTCAACAAGACAGCTCTGGCTTCATCGAACTTCCGAGGAATGAAAGGGTTGACGAGAGGGATCGAGGTGGATCCTTAAGAAATTTATCAATATGGTAGGACAATCAACGATATGGTCGAGAAAGCCTGTATCCCCTAAAGAGATACATCCCCATGTGATACCTCCATACGATTTAACTTTGAGAAAAGAGATAGAATATTTTTCTTGGACCAACAGGCAGAATCTCATCCTCCTCGGAGGTTGTGGTACCATTTTCCTTCCATAGGGAGAATAATATTATCTAGTCTTAACGCCATTCTATACGGGGCCGGTGACCAGTCCTGTTCTGCAATCATCCAAAAATTTAGATTTGTACAGTGAATATCCTACAACTCATTATTATTGCTACATAAAAGTTGTTGAAGGAACTGACCTCCATTCTCAATTTCGCGAATGTTCATGTTGCCTTCTTGTAATGTTCCCAAAGTTAAACTTAAACTGTTACAGATTCTGCATTATTTTGCATGCCAAATTCTAATTTTTTTTTTTTTTTTTTTTTTTTTTTGCTACGAAGAAATGTTGTGAAGTGGATGTATAGTGTCCCGCGATCCCTGACTTAAATACATGGGCTGCCAAAATAGAATTTCAAATTAATTCTCATAGGTCTCCATCTTTATGACGTAATAAAAATAAGGTTGCCAGATAAACAAAACACCGCCAAAAAACACCAAACTCAGATTTTCGGATACTGGATTATACAGCATCTGTACCCTTAAACTTTCGAACCCTCTTTTAAGATATAAAGGAAATTGATTTGGCTCAAATTATCAAAATTAAACTGTTACACAATTATATCAGAAATTATACTATAATGATAGTTGTTGTCTATTAAAAATTCTAAAAATTTACACTCGGATGGAGAATATATAATAAAAAGAGATATGACATTTTCCTTTAAAATAACTCTGATACGTGAAAAACGCAAATTACACAATATCCGGAGTATATGACGTGCATATTTTTCTATTTTCATCAGTAGGGAAATCTACAAAGGATTTTAAACATAAATTGAATTAATCTATTAATTTTTTTTGAAAGAAAAGTTTTCAAAAATTACTAAAGGGAAAAGAAACCTTTAATTTTATTAGATAACTGATAAGGGTATTCCAAACTTTTTTTATCGGTGTTTTCCTTAATCCATTATTTCTTATTGCTTTTGTCAATAATTTCCTACTACGAAATTTTCATGGATCGAAAAAAAAAAAATCTTTGCCAAAAAACAAAGACTTTAGCGATAAATCTTATTAAACAAATTGCTAATTTGAAACGAGACACTCACTAAATTCCCTAAAATTGAATCACTTTTTGTAGTTAAGAGAGGGGATTATATCCGGACAAACCATCCCCTTAAATTTGGAAATTAATTAAATTAGTAGATAGATAGTCAAAGTTTGCATCAGAATAAAGTTGAAAATCATTCTTTTAATTTCTGTTAATCTGTAAGTACCAACTCTGGATAAAAGTAATGGTTAAATTTTTGCAAAAAATTTGAAATTCTGAATAGTTTCTACTTTAATTAACATAAATCAACCATATCAAGGATTTCTGACCTTTATTAAAGTTATTACATTCGTAATGGATTGCTCCAAAAATTTTATTTTGCAATTACATGTCGTGCATTCCTTAAGTAAATGAAAAATGGAATTATATTTAGGTTCAATATGAATACAATTATTGAAAAAAGCTAGCCAAAATCGATATAAATTAACGAATTTATTTCTGTTCTTATAAAAGATTTTTCTAAAACCTGTGATTTGATTAGATAAACTAATATTTTAAGAATAATATTTAATATAAATCAATAGAATATATATTATATGAAATAAACGTGGAAATATTTTAGAAGGTAAAAAACAAATAAACTGAACAAATCAAAGGGTTAAGCGATCGAACAATGTTTAAAGAATAAACGAATCATATTTACAAATTGCGCTAAATAGCTTACATGTAAAATGAACTTAGTATGAACTAATGAGTTTAACCATTGTTTAGGTAATCTATTACAACTACTCATATCCTAAAAATTGACAAATTGTGTAAATTATTCAAAATATTTTTATTTTGCTGACATAATAACTTGTTTTAATTTTGAAATATTTTTAAGATATAAAATTGCAAAAGACATTCTTAGACTTAGATTAAGTTATGTTCAAGCAGTTGGGGAATTAAGCAAATTTTACAAGTTCAAATCACAAAGCGGACAATTTTTAAATATTTTTATGTTAGTTTGAAATATTTCTTGTTTTTATTTGTTCTAGAGTAATGTGAAATTGTTTAAGCTGTTGACTTTTCAGTAGAAGTGTCATATTGTATTTATACTATATTACAATTATTTGAGATTTATTAAAGCTTTTTTTTTTTCGTCTTCAATTCTAGATACGTATTTCATGCTTTATTTAATTAAATTGCATACGGAGATATAACTCATTTAATATAATTAGAAAAATGTTTCTAGAACAACGTTAAGAACTATCTAGAAAAACCACTAATCGACAGAAAATATTAGCTAAACTTATGAAAATAACTCCCTTCCCCCATCAACTTTGAGTAAAAGTCTCTTTCTGCTTTTAAAATAGAACGCATTGAAAGTATTTTTAAAATTGTAATATTTAAAATAAATGCAATATAATTTGTGAAATTTAATCAGAAACTTCATTTAATATTATATTAATGAAATTTACAATGAATCTTATATTATCTATTTCAATTAAAATTATTTCATCCGGTAGATAAATTTAAAAATTAAAAAAGTAAAATATATCGCGTAAATAATATAGATATCTATTTTGATTTTATTTTACTAATTATTTCAACAAGTATTTGAAAGTATCAAACAAAATATAAATCTTTACAAAATGCAAAGCATTAAACTTCATTTTTACACTTTCAGTAATAATAATTTGAAGAAGATGTGCATGCTATTAACTTTATTTATGGTTAAAATTTTAATATATTGAAAATATTTAATGCTTTCTTCAAATATTAGTCTTTTGAAGATAAAGTAAGTTATTAATATGTCCGGTAGGGAAAATAATAATAGTATTTTAGTACATAGTTTACATGTGATAGAGCTGAATAAGGTTAATAGAAAAAAAATCTTTTTAAACATACATAACAAACAAAGCGATATTTCTAGAGTACTTTAAAATTATCTTTCAAATGTATTTCCATTTAGTTTCTCCATGCATATATGTCTGGCTAGATGATTGAAATTGTTCATGGTTTTCGTTTTTTCAACACTTGAATATCACGTATTATTCATGAAAATTGCACCAATTAATTAAAAATAATTCATGTTTTGTGATATCTTACAAATATCTTATAAAGACTCTCATTTATTCCAGACAATTATCAATATTATATTTTCTGAAAACATATTAATTCCGATTTTTATTTCGTCTAAAATCCTGTCTTATATTTAGAAAATTACCACATAACGATGAAATGTATCTAAACTTTTGGATGGGAAGAATACCAATAAATGTATCAATTATGATGAACATATTACAAGTATTCATAAAATTTCTATTTTATATTGGAAATACACATCATTTAACAATTTCAGAAAGAATAGAGTTTTGAAAAGAAAAATCTGTATAAAATGAGTAAGAAAAATTTATCAACTATAACTGATGAGAGCACATTTTTGATAAAGAGAATATATTCATTTTATTTATAAATATATAAAATTATTTTAAGAAAAGTAAATTTAAAATTTAATTATAAACAACACAATTGAAGTGAAACCAACGATAGCTGTTAGACAATAAGTGATTTTAAAATATGAAATACGTAACATATCGCATATCATAAAATATGAAATGTGTAACATATCGTATAAAATAAAATATGAAATACGTAACATATCGCATACCATAAAATATGAAATACGTAACATGTCGCATACCATAAAATATGAAATACGTAACATATCGCATAGTATAAAATATGAAATGCGTAACATATCGTATAAAATAAAATATGAAATGCGTAAAATGTCGCATATTATAAAATATGAAAAGCGTAACATATTGCATAACATAAAATATGAAATAACATATCTTGTATCATAACATATCATGTATCAAAAAATATGAAATGTGTAACATATCGCATATCATAAACTTGGAAATACGTAACATATCGCATATCATAAAATATGAAATACGTAATTTCACATAAATAAAAACGTATCTCTGCTGCGTTTATAATTCATGTTCTTTCTGCGATGACAATGCTTTTGTTTTTGCAAAATCCTCATTAGTGACAGTTTTGGTACTATATAGGAACTTTTAAACTTTATTGAACTAAAATGAAGATATTTTAAAATTTTATTGGAAATAATACATTTTTTTTATCAATTATTTCTTTAAGACATTTTGAACCAAATCAAAATATCCTGATATCATGACTTACTAAGTTCGACCATATTTTCATATGTGGTAATGGATTCTTTACTAAATTAGAGGTCTGATTAATGATAATATAATTGCTAATATAATCTGAATATTTACCTGTTAAATACGTATATGCGGGAACTTGAATATGAAGAAGTGTGAAACTATCTGATAATAATTAGTTACTTATCTCTTGCATAATTCTAAAAGGGTTCCTTTCCACATCATGGTTTATATATTAAATATTTTAAAGATATAATATATGACCAAATGTATTCTAGAAGATAAGTGTACTCCTAAAATTCTCTTTAAGAAAAAATAAATGTAAATATGTTACCTACCGTTGTGTATATATATATATATATATATATATATATATATATATATATATATATATATATATTGTTTTTCAACAGTTGATATCTAGAATATTAATGTGATTTAATCCTCATGGTTTAAACTTTAAATTTTCTATATATACTGCTGAATCCTATGATATTAATTAGACACAAATAAATTCTTAAAAGCTATCAAGTGGGTTTTTTGTAACAAATATTTTCAAATTTGTTTTGAATTTTATAATAGAATTCCTAGGATTAGTTATTATTGCTTGATACAATCATAATGAAAGACTTTTAGAATGATATACCAATGAAAATAATTTGACATTTTTAAAACTAAATATTCCTTTACACAGTTTATTTATCTTCCATTGTTTCTCCAGAACTTTGGGTTTTTTGGTTCTCTATCCCAATTCATAAAATACTTTTAGAGTAAAGAAGAAGGTAAAGATCCTATTCTTTTGCGAGAAAACAAAAACATTTCTTTAATCCTAGATTTAACTGAGATCAATTCGAAATGAGGAAAGTTTCCAAAGTTGCTGAGTTAGTATGTCAACCAATCTGAGCGAAGAAAAAGAAGATTTGAATAGGTGACAGAACCCTAACAGCAAAAGAAGTGAAAACGAAAAGAAGAGAAAAAAAAAGTTCGTCGTTTAGTGCCTTTTTTCTAGTTCTTTATAACTTGCCATGTGTCTGCTGACCCTCCAGAGCTATAAACGTCCAGAATATACAAAGAGTGAAAGCTTGAAATTGGATGCATGCGAGGGTCCACAATATAGATTGAAGGCAAGGAGGTCCTTAAACATTTTCATAGAACGGTGAGTAGTTTTTATGGCAATCTTCGCCGACATCATGGTAAATCGATATTGACAGGATCTCTACTTTATTTTCAATCACAAAAAGAGTTAGGAAATCTAGTGTTTTCTTATTTTCTTTTGCTACAAATAGCTTCATCTAACTCATAAAATGACTCAGATATGCTCTAAGAATGCAGGTATGGATCAAGTGTGTTAGGACGTTTACTCGAGAAGATATTTTGAAAATAAGATGGTGTATTTTAAAATGTGTTTCATAATGCTGCATAAAGAATTCTAGAGCATTAAAACATGAATGAAAATACTTTCGTGTATGTAAAATAATCCTGATTGTCTAAATGGATAAAATGTGCAAATGTCTTTAACTAAGTTTTATTTAATCATAAAATATTTAATCAATGTTTATAAATTTATTGACTCAGTATTATTTTTGATGTTCACTTGTAAATAGAAATGTAATGAACATTTAAAATGTCAAATACTATAATTAGAAAGTTTGCGAATTAAACTGAAGCTGAAAAATATTTGTTGATTTAATTCTCAATTAGAGATAAAATGTTTTGATACATTTTCTTGACTTTCCTGTGGCATATTTAAATGAAATGAATTTGTGTGGAAAATTATTATGTATTTTCTTTCTTTGTATAATAATTTTTTGAAATATAAATAATTATATGAATATATCATATGCATATTTTTTAATACATCATCAGTGAAATATAATTATCATTTTCTTCAGTGAAATATAATTATAAGGAAGAAACCATACATAATTATCCCAATTAGTCTTACTTACTACTACTTTAGACACATTTTTTGCAATAAATATCCTTAATGTCCTTAGAAAATTTATTTAGTTAAATAACTAATCTTGTTCATAAATTCTAGCTGTATACTCACAGATCATTAAGTAATGAAAAATTCAAACGATTAACTACTTTTGTTGTTGCTACTTATGACACTTGGACAAGACAAGCTCGCTCTGCATGAGCTATGTAAATTTAAGTCAATAGGAGGCGTTTTTCGTTTTAATCAGAGCACGGCAAATGTAAAAGTACGTCTTTTTAAAATTCTCCGATAGATGGCACCACTAGAGGATCCACTTCCTCAATTTTGGCATTCATCTGAAGGGAGAGGAAATTTTTTCCAGGCCATTGTAACCATGGTAGCTACTTAATGAACTACCACAGGTCTTTCGATTGCACAGGTTTAACGAGCACGTATATCGCATGTTCTTGGTGGGTCTATGGCGGGATTGGAAATCCAACCCTGCCCTTCCCGATGGAAGACTGATATCCTAACTTCTAGGCTACCATGATCCAAACTGCTTTGAATAAACAGCAGTGATTACTTTTAGAGTATCTCAAATCTTGATAAAATACTTTTTTAACACTTACATCAACTAGAATAATCTGTAAAATATTTTTAAAGTAAAATTCAATGAAAATATGTATTCTTCAACTTTGATTATTTTCCAGATTTCATGTTACAAAAAAGACGTAATCTTCAGTTTATGTAAGGTTTAGAATGAAAACATTCATTGACGACGTGTCTAACTATATAAATTCAAATTGCAGTACTACCTGATGCAAGTAAATCAATTACCGAAACGTAAATATTTGAAGAAACATTATTCATTTATGATGTTCTGATCGTATTTTATTTATTATTCACATTACCTTATATAATATGATTGGTTTTAAAATCCTTCTGAATGTGATAAAAGAAACTTTTTAACTTCAGTCTGCTTGTAGGATTTAATCCTTTCAACTCAAGAAGGGCGTCCTATGTAGGATCCTAAAAGTGGCAGGATCACCTTTGGCAGAATCCTAAAAAACAAAAAAAGACAAAGAATCTCACACACTTAGGAAGAAATGAACATCCATACAGAACCAGTATTCGATACCGGAATCAATAGCTTTAAAGTCAAAAACATAAACAACTCAGCCATTGGCCAGCGGAAAGAAGTTAAGATTTTTCCTGCGCATGTATATTTGTAAGGTTGATTTTATGTTTTTTCACTTCCACCATATGATGATTATTAGATAAAGGATTATTTAAAAAGTTCCTATATTTATATATTTTAAATTTTTAGTAACGGTACATCCTTTTGATCCACGGTTTAGTAATAAAGTTGTAAAAACCAATTACTTCTCTTCTCCTAGAGTAGTAATTGTTATAACTGCAACTGATAAGCATGGAGAAAAAAAATGAACCTTTGGTAATGGGGAGAGGGAGAGAAACTCATTTAAAATCACACACACACATATATGTATGTGTATGTATGTGTATATATATATATATATATATATATATATATATATATATATATATATATATATATATATATATATATATATATATATATATATATATATAAATGCAATGTAATTATAGGTTGATGTCTACAGATAGTTAAATATGATCAAAGGTTCGATAGAAAATTTCTTTGACCAAAAAGTTTTGTCTGTTTTCAGAATGAAAATAAACAAATATTTCATACTTTGTACAAATTTAATGGAATAATTTACTGTTGCAATTATTTATGAATTTTTGTCAATGTCATAACAGTTAGTATACCCCATTTTCTTAAAAAAATAAATGTTATCTAAAGGCCAAAAATTGAATCAAAGTTAGGCTTAATTTTTTTCAATTTCTAATATTTTACCTTGAAAACAATTTTAAGGGTAAAAAGAAAAGGGGATCAAAAGTTGATTGACCCTGAGAGTATGATGTATGCACCAAGATTTCCTAGTCAAGCTTTGTAAGAGCTGAAAGAAGAATTAAGTTTAGCATATCATACAACAGTATTATTTCCTTCCTGTTGAGCATCACCTAATTCTTTTCTTGGAATGCTGATTTTAAATTAATCAAGTGCTGTCAGTATAACTACTAATTTACTTTTCATTTGATTTAGCAACAGATAGTGTATTGATCTGTCATATACACACAACCGCCATACTTCCCATCACATGCACAGCTTTCCTTTATTCAAGATTAACATTGGCTTAGAAGTAAAGAAGGTGGTTTCATAATATGAT